>JAXRKP010001608.1:85000-108064 GCA_037039925.1 Doris montereyensis
AACAGTCTCTCGAAAAGAAAAAAATTATGGTCAGCTGCATCTAGGTTATGATGATTATGGTGCTAATTAAATGAAAATGTTGATGATGATAAAACATGTGATAACAATAGAATGTATGTCTATTTATAGTCCATATCCCGGCTCAGGGTGAAGGCTTATCGATTTTTGCGTAATGCTTGAAATTATTACAAAAACAGTACCGATCATTTGCCGGGACCAGTATGTTTTCAGATCTACAGAAAAGTAAACGAATATGTAATAAACGTTTTGATACACATTATCTTAACAAATCAAGTCGCAGTTCACATTTTTGTGTCTATGAATTATTGTTACTCGATATCAGATTCTTGATATCGATACAGCCAAGATTGGTATCGTACTCGATGAGTCTAGTCGTAGGCCTAGACGCCAGCAGTTAATCGGTCAGTCCGCCACCAAACGCGAAACATGGCGGATGATGAGGAAAACACAACACCCGTCACTACCATGGATGGTAATAAAACTGAGGACGTATTTCTGAATGGAGATAATTCTGTGTGCAATGAAGACGAAGAAGAAGATGACGACGATGACGAAGAAGATGGAGCGTGCAATTCGGATTGTAATAATACAACGGAGCAAGTGTTGCCACGGAGATCGAGTCTTATGAATAAAGATGGCACTCGCAGACCTGTTGGGATACGTAAAAGACAGTCTCATTTAGTAGCATGCCAAAGGAGAAAAAAGATCGCAACAGGTAAATTAATTCACATCTCTTTTTCAGGTGTACAAATCTAGAGCTTTGTATTCTTGTTTCTGATTTCTCTTTCATTTTTCTTTCTGTTTGTTTTGATTTGTTTTGCTTCCTTGTGCAGTCTATTCCACAGCAAGGTAGTGTAGTGTCCGCTATCTCCACGCCCCCTTATCATCTTCTCTTGAGCTAACCCACTGTCAAGCGTGTTTACATGTGTTTCGATTTGGATTTAGATTTGATCTATCTAGATCTTACATCATCTAAAGATAAGAAGTGTTATCTGTCAGTAATCATGAAATGTCAGACTCCATTTATATATACTACAGATTATTAGTAGAAGCTATATATCTAGGCCTAAGTTAGATCTAGAATAGTTCTAGATTAGATCTATGTGACAAGCGAAGATAAAAAAAATAAATAAATAAAAGGCAGGATTTGGAACAATACAATGCGATGATAGGCTGATGCTGTGGCATACATCACGTAAACTTGACTAAATTCTACACTACACTGTTAAATCCTTGAACAAAATCTTTATATTTACATTGAACCCACCTTGACAAGAACTTTCATTGACAGTCGTGAGTCGTAATATGAAATTCCATTTTTAAAAAGTTTTTATTGGGTAGTCGGGTTTATCACTATTGTATTGTATGATTGACTGATTAGCAATTATGAAATCAACATACTACATGATACACTAAAAGAGTTCACTCTGTCATTTGAAGGCAATGTGTGCCTAGCCATCTTACAACTCCCACTTTCCCTAGCATTGGCCAATGACAACAAGTTATGATCATCAAATTTTTTTTTGAGGGAGGCTATGCTTTGCCGGCTATGTTACTGTCACTGGTTGCGATTTATCTACACGCTTGAGTTTTTCTGAAGATTTCATAGACTTATATGCTTTTTCACGTCTAGTGTGACAAATTTGTGTCAACAATTTATGATTTTATAACTTTATAAGGACTTAGTACAGTTATGCTGCAAATATCTGCTATGGCTGTTCACCCATGAAAACATTTTTTTTTTGTGAATGGGGGTTGGGGCACAAGACAGAGAGGTTGGCATTAACACCTATGAGTGAAATGCAATGAATGGCATAAAAACCCAGGTGTTGATTCTGCAAAAGTTGACCAATAAAAATTTATTTTATGTCATATAAGACTCAGTTTGTTAGGTTCTGTAGGCTTAACCAACAATTTGCAGAGATTACAATTGGTGGTAGAAAACATTTTGCTCTTTCTTCGGTAAACTGTGCCTTCATCATTTATATGATTCCTAATAAAAGTATAGTTACAACTTTGTTGTCCAAAAAGTGACACATTGTTTTGGTGTTACAATACCTTCAATACACACAAACACTTTGTTTATAGTTAGATGTGATAGAAGGCAGTTTGCGATGGTTTTGTTTTAAATTCCTGTAATACAGGGATGAATATCAGAGCTGAAATCTGAAATTAATGCTAAATGCCTTTGCTGTTGTGGATATCATGGATCTGTAGACTTTGAACATGGCATGAATTGAGGGGTTTATGGTCCTTGAAAAGGCTTTAATTAAGAGGTCTACAGGTATGACTTCCATAGTTGAGACCCAGCAATTATTTTAACGTCTATCACCTACGCTTGGATGGGAGGGGGTTTGCGTGTCAGAGATAGTCTGCCTTGAAGAGTAGGTAAGGAGTGAAGTTCAAGTAACTCATGGTTGCATGCACTGTATGTCAGCTTGGGTTGGTTGCCTTGATCTGTCGATGAACTGCTAGAGAATGGTATCTACAGCATATATATGTGCTATAGGTATGTCTGTGTGAAGGCGCGTATGCTTTGCAGTTTGATGTTTTCATTTCAATAACTTGTAGAGTGGTGATAAATGTTAATCGTTCTGATTTCTTCCTGCAGACCTTTTGCTGCCTTAGTTTTGAGAAATTCCTCAACTGTGTCTTTTGTAGCGGGAAGAGAGGTGGTTCTGGAAGGTGTGGCATGATTTGCAAGTAACGCAGTTTCACAACCAAAACATGCTCATTTAAATGTTAGTTCTGAAATCAATTTAAGGTGTTGATCCCCTTATTCACTAATATATTATCGTTAAATAAGTTTAACAAGTGTACAAGGAATGTCCTGTAACACAGTATATATATATATATATATATATCCATAGACATTGAAAAGTTTGAGGGGCGTTGTTAAAGCCAAAGGGCATTCTGATTCCTGGAGCCTAAAAGGTGTTATGATGGCAGTTTTGGGGTGCAACAGGAAGTTAATGGTTTCCCTGTATTTTTTATCAAGTTCTAGGCAGACTTTTTGTTGCCAGAGATCGAGTGCACTTTGGGAATGGAGTAATGGTCGGGTGTGAAAGCAATATTGAGATGACAATGATTGTCCCCATTAAATTTGAACACCATAAACCGTTGGACTATCATACGTTTCCCATTTGCTCCATTTAGAGGAATTCATTTCTCATTCGCTCCATTTAGAGGAATTTAATTCACCTCAGTATTTTAAAATTGAAGAAATTAAACAGATTTTAGATGAATAATAGAAGGCTATGTAATACTGTAAATTTTATAGTACATTATGGGTCTTGTATCATGTAAAATAGATAAGTGTGTAGATATAAGAGTACAGTTTAGATGTCATTCAATTCAATATTTATTGTCCCAGTGGCAAACTTGTATTCGTGTATTAATCATCCACTGAAACTATTCTTCCTCAGTTGTGTCTTTGCGGTTTCGTCTTTGATTTCTGTCTCGATTTGTTGTCTTTTTCTGTTGTCTTAAAATTGAGAGAAATTGTGATTTTGGGAAAAGAAAGGTAATTATTGCAAGGGGGGAAAATAGCAAAACCTCCAACTGCACCTTACTTTCAATTCAAGGACTGTATATTATATAATATATAATAATGATAATAACAATTAAATAATAATAATAATATTGTTCATAATAACAATGCTAAATAAAATGTCACTTTAAAGTTGTTGAAGAGTACATTGGATAGTAAGTGCTCATTTTTTTTCAGGTCCAATATATCATATATACATACACCTTTTACTTTTACATTGTTTTTTTCTGGGGTGTATGCAGGTGATAATTTTCAGACATACACAGGTATAACAATGATGACTCAGAGACGCCTTGACAAATTCGGATCAGCAATGTATATATATATATGACATACATATTCTGTATATCCAGGAAAACAGCGCTGGGTGCATGCAATAGATATAGCTACAAGGGCATCACCATACCAAACACTCTACCTACTGTAGATTTCGATACATAAGCAGTGGTAGCTTTATGATTTTCCATGGGAGTTTACATTCAGCATTATGTAAATAGATAGACTTTGCTTGCAATGGGAATAACGAGAGAGATAGACAGAGACAGAGAGTTTTTATGATGAAAAGGTGTTAATTGATTGTGTGCAGTCTTCTAGCACCCACACTTTTTCTTTCTCTCACTAATGACTGCTATGTCGCTTTTTTTCGAATGTGTTGCCATTGTACTGTAGGACTTGCCCATCAAAGCCTTCAGGTTAGTGTTTACTCACATTCCTCGTCTTGCCTTTCTACAATATCATCTCTCTATCGTCTTTCCTTTTTCTTCTCTTAACTCACAAGCACTGTAGAGTTTTGGAGCTGTGTACATTCCTTTAAAAACTTGATATTGTTGTTGAAGTGAACGTTTGATACCCAAATGTTGCATTTTGTCAGCCAAATCACAGTGTTAACTGAACTGAACAACTAATATATAAAAAAAAAAAAAAAATGGAGACAACCCCCCCCCCCCCCTTTTGTTCAAACAAGACACACGAGCAAAAGAAAAGGTCTGTTTACAAGGTGTTGGGGGGGGCATGAGATCGGGTGAGACGGATGACTGTCCCAGTGTTTTTGATTGACGTTTGCATCCCAATACCCGAGGAGAGGTTACAAACTAGAGATGCAGATATCGATTTTGATCTCAGCCAACGGACTTCACAGTCAAGCGCCAACCATCTATTTTGTAGTGTAGTCTACTTTTAAGAAGATGCACCCCCCTCCCGCCTTTTACCACGTCCCCGTCTCCCGAGAACTTGCTTCTCCCCTCCCCCACCCCTCTCCTGGGTGAGAGATGGTAGTCTGCCTGCCATCTTTTCACCAGTGCCACTCGTAGCAACTGAATATGGGGGGGGGGACTGTGTCTTGATTATTTGGACACTCTCTGAATTTCTCTTCTTAATCTGATTAATCGGTTGTTTATCCAGGCATGCCTGCAAACACTCTCCTCTCCGTCCTTGCCTCGTAACACGGCGGTGACAAGCGTTTGAAAAGACCACCGACCGACCGACTGACTGATTACTACTGAGGAGAGAGAGAGAGAGAGAGAGAGAGAGAGAGAGAGAGAGAGAGAGAGAGAGAGAGAGAGAGAGAGAGAGAGAGAGAGAGAGAGAGAGAGAGAGAGAGAGAGAGAGAGAGAGAGAGAGAGAGAGAGAGAGAGAGAGAGAGAGAGAGAGAGAGAGAGAGAGAGAGAGAGAGAGAGAGAGAGAGAGAGAGAGAGAGAGAGAGAGAGAGAGAGAGAGAGACATGTACTACTACTTTGTTCTCATCCTTTCAAAGTGTGTGTGTGTGTATGTGACAGTGAGTACTCCTTTAATCTCGTAACCGCAGGGTGGAGGTTCCTTGTAGAAACCATTCCTTGATCTCAATTAGATGGATAACATGCCTTTAATCTAACTCCTAGTTCTAATGTAACAAGACCCCTGCCTTCCCAAAGAGGTTGTTTAGCTATGTATAAAATAAAAAGCCATTATGATCCTCACTACCCCCCCACCTACACACATAAAAAACCAAACCCAAATAAGTTTTATGAAGTAAAATGTAAATATATATATAAATTATGTTTTGCACAACAAAATCATCCAAATACAAAGGAACGGACAATGAGACAAAATTTAAGCCTCCAAATATTGGCCCTTTGTTTGTTTTGAAGATCTGCTTGACTAATTATCTGTCTATTGACAACACACGAAGAAAAAGAAAAAGATACAACAAAAACAGAAGTTACGTGTTTGTTAAGGTCCCTTGTCTGTTTACAAGGTGTGTTGTATCAAATTGATACATCGTCATTGCAAGATCCATTCATGCCGACACGATGAGATCGGCATCACAGCAGATTTGGTACAAAAGTTCCTTATAATATAATAGACATGTCAATGTTTTTGGTTGTTGGATGTTGCTGGGGGCCTTGAGGTAACGACCCGACCGGAGACTGGCTGATTGTGGAGTTAGGGGGTTGTCATCTTTATTCAACGTCGCTGTTCGTTCTAGCTGCTCGTTGATCATCGATTTAATTCCAGGTGATTCTTATAAATTGATCCCATCACACCCGCAAACGCATGATTTCCCGAAAATGACCCCACATACAGAGGTACTTTATTCCTGATGCTTCTCTCTCTTTCACTTCTCTCTCTCTCTCTCGTCATGCCAGAGGTATTATCCGTAATTTTGTTTTTATATCTTTTATAGTTGCAAAGATCTGAATGTCAATAAAAGAAATAGATCTAGATTTTGTCTGCAGTACGCTGTGATCACGTTGATTCAGTTAGATTTTCTAGATCTAGAAAGTCATTTCGATGAACGGACACGCTTACTAGTATTAATTTATATACTAATAACAATGGCGATTATAATGGTAATAATTAACAGGGAAATTACACTGATGATGATGCTACTGCTACTACTGCTTCTTCTACTACTAACAATTTACAACTTCTTCTTCTGCTGCTGCTGCTGCTGCTACTACTACTACTACTACTACTACTATTACTACTACTACTACTACTACTACTACTACTATTACTACTACTACTACTACTACTACTACTACTACTACTACTACTACTACTACTACTACTACTACTACTACTACTACTATTTCAAGGACGTGCGTCCACATCTTCCATCCAGCGCACTGAAATAGGTAGCGATGTAGGCTATATTCACGTCGTTTGGAAAGGAACGTAATCTAGACAGGTACAACTAGATCTACGTATTGTCTTAGGTAGACAGGAAAGATTCCAAGATTCGTGCTCCATCTGCAAAAACGCTCAACTCTCCGATTCTTCAAGGAGGCAAGGTGCTCCATTAACTGAAAAGGCTCGATACTCGCGGTCATACTGTACATACCTGTGTTCAATCACATGTTTACATTTCATTTTACCCCATGATGGTGGAAATATTTCTACTTTTCTCCTGATAATTTATTCTCCTTTCTCGTTTGTTTTTTTGTTTTTTTTACCAAGAACGTGTGTTTGAGGGGGGTTACTATACTGTTGATGACTGGTGTCACCCACGACTTACACAGAAAAAAAAAGTGTTTCAACAATTATACAAAGGAACTCAAGATTTCATTTATTCATAAGTGTACAGAGCGTAGTCAAAAAATCGAAAGTTACTATGTATCTAACTTGAATGGCATTTTTTAAAACCTGGAAAGAAAGAAAAAAAATGAGATCGTCACTGGTGAGTCATCTTTCATCGGTCGTGGCGATTTCAGACCCCTCTTGAAAAACCCCAACCCAACCGAACACGTCAACCGCTAACTCGTCATGCCAGAGGTATTAGTACATGTACTTCCGACGTTATGTATCAGTATAGCCGGACAAAAGAGAATTATTTTGAATAGAGTATATAACTGATACAAAATCGTTCTTTCGTATATCTATTTTCGTAAACTGATGAAGGGGTTCGGACCGCCTCATCCAGGTTTAAAGACTCACAACAAAATTCATTTCCAGGGAAAGGAACGTAAAAAAAAAAAGAGAAAGAAAATAGAATTGTGTATTTTTGTTCGAGCTCGGTCATACTTTCATTGGATATCATGTTATTGACTCCACCAAGCGTGTGTTGAGATATTCCTTTCAATTTTAATATATCTTTTTGATGTTCCAGTCGAGTATCCCTGATGAGGCTTACTCTGTACTCTCGCCTTAACTTCTGTACATGTACTTCCGACGTTATATATATATATTTTGAATAGAGTATATATACAAAATATATATATATAGTTATATAGGTTTACTCACAACAAAATTCATTTAAAAAAAAAAAAAAAGAAAAAATATATTTTGTTTTAGCTCCTCTTTCATTGGATATCATATTGACTCCACCAAGCTGAGATATATTATATATATCTTTATATATATATATATTTTATTTTTTAAATTTATTTTTTATTTTAAAAATTTTTTTTAAATTAAAAAAAAAAAAATAAAATTTTTTAATTTTTTTTTTTATTTTCTTATTTTTTAAATTTAAAAACAATTTTTTAAAATTTTATTTTTTTTTTAATAAAATTTTTTAATTTTTTTTTTTACATAATATTATTAACGAAATTTTACTTTCAAATTGAGAACCTGTCATGCTCATTTATGCCACCATACCTGAGGTTTCCTACGTCACGGGTGGATGATTAGCGAGCGTGGCTGGTAGAGTTTTCCTCTTTCTTTTCATTCTTTTACGTGTGTTGCATCTTGCTGTTGTCTCTTACTTCCATGAAACTATATGAAATCACCGTACGTGATGGACTGAATGAATTGAATATGAATATCACAACAATAACAAAAAAAGAGAAAGATCTCCTAGTTTGAACAGTGGTGACACTGGCCATGTTGTATTGTTACTTTTTGTTTTTGGTTTAACTATGGGCGTCCTTGTTGCATCGTTTGCTATGTACTTTAGGAGGCTGTCATGATTATGTTTGGAATGGCAGGAGATGCGAGGAGATTGGCGTATAGTACAGAAACAGTTTCCCACACTTTCCAGAGGAAGAAGGAAAATGGGAAGGAAGGAAAGGAGATGGAGAAGAAGAAATAGAGGACGGAGAATCTCAAAAAAGAGGAAGGAAAAGGGAGAGGGGAAGAAGAATAGGAGGCGGATGAGGAGATAGCATCGTTATAATTGCCTGTTTATCTTGAGATCATCGGTTGTAATGGATTTGGATGTTTTATTTTTGTGTTGTTGTTTTAAAAAAAAATCTCGTTCTGCATAGAAGAAGATGTATCCAGGAATTTCTGCACGAAGTGGTTGTGAGTTAATGATGTGATTTCACGGCTTTTTGGAGGATGCATCATGTGGGCATCTTCTTTTTTCGTCGTTGGCTTTTCCGTATCTCTTTTTCACAAGACAACACAACCCCCGCGCTCCTTTTATCCGTCCCCCGATCTTTTTGGTGGCATTTTCTCTGGTGTCATTTTTCTCTCTCTTCTATGGCCTTGCTTCGTTTACTTTTTTTGTCTGTATCTTTTTTTAAAATGTTGTTTTTTAAGTTTCTGTCTGTTTTCTCTGTCCCCAGCCCTCCCCCCTTTTCCCCGATCTGTTTTATTTACCTTCATTCTCTGCTGTCTGTCTACATGTGTTTGCCTCTCCTCGATTCTGTAGCTTGTCTGTCTGTATGTCCAATTATTTCTCTATGACGACGGGGGTTGGCGGGCGCTGCTGGTCGGCCCTATATCTTTTCTTTTACTCTTTCACTTATTTTTTTATCTTGATCTTTCCTCTTAATTCACCCTGATATCGCCCCAATGGTGGACGGAATAACTTTCAGTTAAACAAACAAACCTCTATGACGCCCCCCTTTTCCCCTCTTCCTACCATCCTTCCCTTCGATCTCTCTTATTCTGTCTCTTTATCTCTCCTTCTCCTTTTTCCTCTCTCCCTCTCTCTTCCCTTCTCCCCCGTCGTATCTCATTTCCCCCCCCCCCAATGCATTTTTCAATAGCACTGGCATGTCGAGGAACACATTCATTTCCTATCCGAGCGGACTGAGAGTAAAAGCCGATGGAGACACACACACACACACACACACACACACACACACAGTAGTAGATAAGACTTAAAGCGAGCACTTACGTTTTATGTCGTTGACGTACTCGAAGTGACCGACGGCGGGAAATTGTATTTGTATACTACAATAACGATTCCAGATCTACCCATCCCGGCGTAAGTAAGGCCTCTCCGATATCGATCTTTTTATGATGGTGGGCCAAATCACGAACGATCGCTGATGGGAGCAAAGAGTTGGAGAGGAAAAAGCTCCCAACATCAAACCAGCAATAAACTAAATGTCTATGCATTGAGTAGGGAAAGCAACAAACCCACTGGATAGTACGAATGGAATTAAGATTAAGATAGATCCCCAGCCTGTTTATCTGAAGGGGCCATCATGTAGTGGCAACAGTAGTGCTCGCTCGCCCCTTATTTTACAACCTCCTCCTCCTCCTCCTCCTCCTTCTTCTTCTTCTTCTTCTTCTTCTTCTTCTTCTTCTACTTCTTCTTCTTCTTCTTCTTCTTCTTCTTCTTCTTCTTCTTCTTCTTCTTTTTTCTTCTTCTTCTTTTGATTGCCCCGTTCGTGGTTTAATTATGCGAGGGGATCTCAGGGTGAATTATGTTTGTGTGAATATCATCATCGGGGGAATCAGTTGGTAGTCCAGAGTTGAGGTGTCGGCCTCTCAACTCAAAGATTGATTGGGGGTTCAAGCCCCGCCGACGGTTGAACAATTTTTTTCGAGTTTATTCCAGTATAATATAACCCTCATCCCCCCCCACACCCTGGTCCTGGTAGGTGGATCAACATCTTATCGGAGATGGACGATAAACAAAAAAAAAAGGGTTGTAGGCATGAGATCAGAACACTATGTGTACGTTAAAGACCCCATACCGACCCCCTCCCCTCCCAAGATCACCTTAGTTGTTGATGTGGGTAAAATCAAATTAAAAAAATCATCTTTTGATTCCCCTCAAATCTGAGGATGAATTATGTCTGTGTGAACGTCGTCTTCCGTTCTTTCGAAGGCATCGTGGACGTTTTCTTGTTGTTGGTTAACCGGGGGAGGGGGATACTGGTACAAATAGATCTTATTGCTTTCATTTCTATAATATCACATATCTTTCGTGGGCGGTTGGCGGGTGCTGCTTGTAGGTCTTACTCCTTTCCTTTCCTTCTTTCACTTATCTTTCATCTTGCTGTTTCCTCTTAATTCACCCTGAGATCACTGCATAATGTTCGACGGGGTAAATTTAATTAAAAACAAATTAAAATACACATATATGTATATTTATGCGTGTCGTTTTGTTGTTTTCTTTTTGTTAATTCACCCTCCGATGTCGGCATAATTATTATAATGAACGTGGTAAATATAAACTCAACACATCATAAAACTACAACCACAGTCTGAGAGATTGGTGTGTGCTGTTGGTAAATTCCACTACTCATTTATTCCTTTCACTCTTTCATATGTTTACAATACATCTCGCTGTTTCCTCTTACCTGAGATCACCGCATATTATGATGGATGAGTTAAATTCCGACGAACAACAACGCCCCAACACAGTCATTAAATGCAATCCATATCTTGCATATTTAGTATTTTACACGTTCTTTTCTTTTAAAAATTCTTTTCTTTCCTTTTTCCCCCGCTCAGATTGGTAGGGAAGGGGGACTCGGTGTTCCAGAAGCAATGTGTCGGCCTCTCAACCAAAGGGTCGTGGGTTCAAACCTCGGTTGGTTGAACATTTTTTCGAGGTTCTTTCTTTTTAAAATTCTTTTCTTTCCTTTTTTTTTTTTGGGTAACCCCCTCTCATCTCCTCCCCCCTTCCACCGGGTTGGTGGATCAGGGCAGTCCGGGAAATTATTTTTTTTTTTACTGAAAACCCCGATGTGTGTAAAACCATGTTTAAAACAATAAATCTGATTGGTTTAACATTACTGCAGACGCTAGGCTGATGGTCGGTCGTATGTTTTTGTTATTTATTTATATCAGTTCATATCTATTTATCTATTTAAAAAAGAAAAGAAGATCCACAGAGAGAACTTTGTCTACAATCTCTAGTTAATGCCTCTAGTCAGTTTTATGACTGAGGACATTTGCGTTGAGCGTCGACATTGTTCAACGTGGTGCCAAAACTGACAGTGAGGCTCCTATATGAACTTGTCTATTGTTTGTTTCTATGGCTGTGTTTGCACACCCCCACAACGTCATCTCTGTCGCACCACTGAATGGGCCTACAGCCTACAGATTGTGGGCGGTCGTTGGAATAATTAGAAGAACTAAGCGCATCAACGTATTCGTTGAAAGAGTGAGGCGCATAAATGATACAATATACAGATTATGGAACGGAAGAAAAACCCAGAACTCCCAAAAACCTCCCAAAAAAAAAAACGAAAACGCCCCAACCCAAAACAACAACCAAGAAAGAGAACAACGATATCGATGAAATTGAAGGAATGGAACACATTATGATCTGGAGCAGCGCAGGCCCAGAAGGAAGGCAGTCGATAATTGACGTTTGGTTTGTATTGGTTTGTTACGTGCCGTCCACGCTATTGGCAATGGAGATGGAATGGCTGATAGAGATGAGGCAGGGAGGAGGCCGGAGTTACGTTTGAGTTGTGCAATTATTGTGTGGTGGCGGTAGTGGGGCAGTCCGAAGTAATACAATGCAGTGTTAATACAGAAATTATTGTAGCAATGATATTAGTAATCCTATCTATTGCTGCTACTGTAGCTGTTGCCACTGTATGTACTTCCAATATTACTACGTGATTTTGCTACGAATGTAGCAACGACGATAGTTTCTTCTTCTTCTCCTCCTCCCTCCTCCTCCTCCTCCTCCTCCTCCTCCTCCTCTTCATCCTCCTCCTCTTCATCCTCCTTCTTCTTCTTCTTCTTCCTCTTCTTCTTCTTCTTCTTCTTCTTCTTCTTCTTCTTCTTCTTCTTCTTCTTCTTCTTCTTGAAACGTAAAACTTTAGCTTTGTAGAAGTAAAGACCAACAATTACAATTTTTATTTTATTTTTCCTACACACATATTATACATCTTTGGCAATAGCTTTTATAATTTTTGCACTTTCATTAGTTTCAAGCTCAATTTGAATTTCTTTTCTTTTTAGAGGGCTTTCGCTCTTTGGCAGTACATGTTTATCCCATCAAAGTGAGTGTTAAAGAATTATTATGAATGTTGTTCAGGAACGTTGGTCTTTTGGAGCTAATTTTCTGTTGGTGAAGTCTGTGTGTACAGTGAAAATCATAGCCATGAAATTTGATAATAGAACTCTTGTCACCCGACCGTTTTAATGACGCCCCGCTGTGATATAATCCTATGAAGAGTGTTTTCTCACGTTTATGTATCGATTAAGTTATTTTTCTACCCAGTTTAATACGAGGTTGCTATTGGTTTCGACCACCCATTTTCATGGGAATAATATAATTTGACTTTGTCACTTGCGTAATTTATGCATGACGATTTTACATATATATGTACCGTATTTAATTTACGTTTTACGTGGGCCGTCCAAGAATGGCATATTATTATTATTATTATTATCATCATTATTATTATCATCATTATTATTATCATCATTATCATTAGCTTTATGTTAGAAGAAGCGATTGCCAGACATCGCAAAACCTAACCTATAATTCTTTTAGCAACGCGTCAGTTACAAGACATACACTAGGTAGCTCGTGCGTGTATAACGCAGACATGGCATGAAAAGTAGGTACATGTAATAGACGGGCCGAAAGGGTAAGAAGAGGGCAGACGAATTACTGGATGTTCTAGTAAAGACAAGACAGTGAGGCAAGGGGCATGTTGAAAGGAAGAGCATAGCGACATTCAATAATATTAAAGCTCCATAGGAACAAAGACGCGTACAATTCTCACATGTACAAGGAATAGACATGACAAAATACTGGCCACAATGGTTGACAGCGCTTTCTTTTCATGACGAGGCAATGGGTGCCGACGCAGAGGTCGCGGATTCAATTCCCATAGTGGCCACGTTTTTCTTGTCTATTCCTTGTATTTGTCTCGTCTTTTGGGGCGTTAATATTATTTAATGTCATTATCTTTCACTGCATATTAAAAGTGTGTCACGCAATGGCAGGCAGTTTCAGTCAGGACAATGGAATACTGGCAAGTGTAGGGAACCTAGTAGTAGTAGTAGTAGTGGGTTTGGAAAAACGACCACTCTCTATTACGTGTATAATATTATCATCCACGTCTCAGTTTGCATTACAAATGTCACTGACGTGAGACAGAAATAAAATATTGCATTAATTATAAATTGCATTGCCACAAAGCAACAACAACAACAACAACAACAAAAAACCCCACCCCAAAACCCAACAAAACAACAACAAACACCTACATTGATCTGGAGGGAGATCAACTTTCCTGTGATGTCTTAAATCCTATTCAAAGCGGTGTAACTTTTGACAGTTTGGTGGTTTCACCATTTAAAACAAAATTTGAGTGTTGGGCGCGTTTAGTAAGTTCGCTGGCTGGGTTGGTGAGAGGCCCTTGTTTTGTCTGTCGGTCATTGTGGATATCGATTTGGGGGGGTGTGGGGGTGTGATAGCCTGCGCTGCCATTGAGAGGCGCTGATTAAAAGAATTGAAAAGGGCGGGGGTGGGGGGTGTGGAAGGCTGAGAGCTGTGATTTTGAAAATGTATTAGGAAACGCGACTTCTGCAACGCCTGTGGTGACAGGAGAGTAGTGTAGCCCGAGAGGAAAACAAGCTACAGCTGCGAATGGGGGAGGGGGGTAAGAGCTAGAAGAAGCGTGGGAAGAGAAAGAGAGTGGAGAGAAATAAAGACGAGAGAGAGAGAGAGAGAGAGAGAGAGAGAGAGAGAGAGAGAGAGAGAGAGAGAGAGAGAGAGAGAGAGAGAGAGAGAGAGAGAGAGAGAGAGGAGAGAGAGGAGAGAGGGAGAGGAGAGAGAGGGAGAGAGAGAGAGAGAGAGAGAGAGAGAGAGAGAGAGAGGAGAGAGAGAGAGAGAGAGAGAGAGAGAGAGAGAGAGGGAGGGAGGGAGGGAGGGAGGGAGGGAGAGAGAGAGAGAGAGAGAGAGAGAGAGAGAGAGAGAGAGAGAGAGAGAGAGAGAGAGAGAGAGAGAGAGAGAGAGAGAGAGAGAGAGAGAGAGAGAGAGAGAGAGAGAGAGAGTGAGAGTGAGAGAGAGAGAGAGAGAGATTGAACGAATAAATAGACTGTTAAATTCACAGAGAGAAAGAATTTATAAGCAGATGGATAGGATGGTTATTTATATTGATGGATAATGTAATGTTAAAACAGGCTGACACCTCATGAGATAAGATGACAGGTAGGCGCTCAGTAAGCTAATGAGGTTGATGTACACTAGATCGATGGCCGTTCGATTGATGCACGTAAGGATGTGAATGATAAATAAGATAAACATTCTTTGTCTCCAGAATCATGAAATTGTTCTTAGTACGCTTTTACCAGTTTGGAGGGGGAAGGGCGGGGGCGTTGGTGAGGCTATGAAGTTCAGCTGGAGGGGACTCGGTAGTCGAGAGGCAAGGTGTACCCCTCTCAACCGAAAGGTGGATTCAATTCAAACCCCGGCAGGTTGAACAGCTTTCTCGAGTTGTTTTTTTGTTTTTGGAATAAAACCTTCCCCCATGATCCAGCTAGGTTGATTGACACCTGGTCCTATCGGAGACGGGTGATAAAAAAATTGGGGGGAGGGGTCTCATGTGCAGATCACAACACTCTGTGCATGTTAATGTTAAAGATCCCAGGGCAGTCCGTGCAAAATTAAAAGTCCTCCCGAAACCCTCGTGATCACCTTAGGCGTGGATGTGGGTGAAAATGAAGCATAAAAATTCTCAGCGGGAAAGAGAATATTAAGTAAGAACACACACAAAAAAGGTGGAATTAGCGACACAGTTAGAGCGAATTAGGTTGTAATTTTGCTTGTTTGTTTATGAGACAGAACAAGTATTTACAATGTTTATCTGATACTGATTTTAACTCCAAAATCGTCAACAGATAAATATGTAGTCAAGACAGTGCAACTCTGAGCCAATGTTGTGTCCCAGACGGATTTATGGCCATGTTCCTGTGTACATACATTTACAACAGCCCATAGATTTTGGCATAATTCGGTTCTGCAGTAGGCCATTCCCACCGCAGACCACGAATCTCTATCAACTCTCTGATGATAGAGAACGTGACTGCTCGTAGTGTTAGACGTGCGTATGCTGATTGTCTGAAGACGCTGCTTTAAGTGCTGCTTGTCGGTTAATCATTCGAATCGCTTCCGTATCCTTAAAATAAGTTACTTATGGTAAGGAACTTACTTCTCTAGTGTGCACACAAAGGATACTTATTTCCGGTCTATTCTATTCTTGTCAGCACACTGTGTTGTCAGTCAGTCGAAAATGGATTCGTCGTCTGATGAAGAGTTTTTGTTACTTGATAGCGTGCTTCCTAGACTAAAAAAGAGAAGACATGGAATCCATGCCACCAAAAGAGAGAGAGGCAAACTTTTGGTGAATATCACCACCTCTTTCTTCGTTTGAAAGATAATCACCCCGATAGATATTTCCAATATACACGAATGACAAAGGAAACATTCCACAAAGGGCTTCTTTTAAAAACATTGGCAATAAGCAAATCAACATCCATTGTTGTAGATTTTGTGTCCATCTAGAGAAAAACCTCACTACACACGTGTTTGATAGGGAAGATTCAATTTTCCCTATCAAACACGTGGGTAGTGTGTAGTATTGTTTTCTAAAAATGAAGATAAATATTATTTTCTAAATTATAGAGAAATAACGAATTCTGCTCATTTCTTACCCATAATTGGATGATGCTGATTTCAACAATGTTATTAGATTTTTTCTACGATCAACGGCCGCTCTGCTATGGTCATTTGAAAATGTCCCTAGTCCATCCCAGACATCACGGCGCCACGCCTTGTGACAAGACGCGAGGAGCGACGGTGGTGTCGGTGAGTTTCGGTCGCAATAAGTATTGTCCCTCAATACTTATAAAATCGGTACGAACTACCAGTACGGATCAGTATCCGCAATAAGGATCTTCTATGTGTGTGTTGTTGGGTTTGATAGAGGAATACTCATACTTAGTCGTCCTTATTCATACTGAAGACAATTTTCAACTCGTGCCGCGCTGGAGACTCCACCTCCCCCTCCCCCCGACAGTAAAATAGATTGTAGAGATAAAGGACTTTAAAAAGAAACAGCTTGTTTTTTTTGTAAATGGAGGTTTTTGTGTTTACGTACACATCGTTATCGTTGCTTCCTTCATCAACGTAGTGGTTGAGTATGGTTATGAAGTGTCATTTCGTGAGCTTCATCGTGTTAGATGCAGGCAGTGAAAAAGAAAAAAAAAAACGATGTTTGTTATCCTTACTTGGCCTACTATAGGCGACCACAGCACAAACATTTGCAAAAGGGGCGTAACTCTATTTAACAAAAAGTTTTCTTTGCTTCATCCTATCCTTTTACACTGCCCCCTTTGGCCTTCTGTCTTAATCTTTCAGTAAATATAATTACTTCAAGGCCATTACGGCCCATATAGCCGGAGCGTATCCTGGTTTCTGTAGCGTGAACCGGCCCAGGTAATTATAATTATCTCCTGGACGGAACGCCAATCTGACGCAGATCTTTATTCCCAAGTTAGTGCTTGTTCCCATTCGCACCTCGTTCGAGTGGGAAAATGCGTGTTTAGTGTCTTTGCAAGGAACGCCACGTCGGACCGAACAATTTTGCTAAGATTTGAACCCTGATCCCAGGTTTGACAGCCTAGCCCACTCGGCCACCGACGTCACACTTTACCATCGTCAACTTTTTCATCCAATCCTGTCCGATGGTAGGCGACGTTGCTAAAAAGCTCACGTCGCATCTTAGCCTGATGTCGTCTTAGTATAATGATTGCACCATTTCAAGCAACTGTAAGCCGAGCCTCATCATGCTATATTGCCGAAGCAGTCTCCGAATGCATATCAGCGTCCAGGAAGTTACACCAAGGGCCGCCAGTCAGTGGTACCGACTGAAGCCTCCGGCGTGTCCGTTATAACCATTGTCGGAAGTCTCAATCCTCAGGATTCCTAAATTATTTTGCACAAGTCTTTCACACGATTTCATGAGATAATTACAATCGCGATGCTTAATAATATATATTTTTTCTATTTTATTATCTTAGATCATTGTAGTTGTGTTGCATGATAGGTGTTCTTAACTTGCTACCGCTCTTCTTCATCTACTCTCCTTCTGTCTCTGCGCCATCGTGGGTGGCGGTATTGGTAGGTCCTACTTCTTTACTTTCACTCTTTCACATGTCTTTCATCTTGTTGTTTTGATCACCACATATGGTAGGCGAAGTGAATTCCCATGAAACAAAGAGATTATGCACTGTCTCATTTGCGTTTGGGTCCTGGTGTCGTCTCATTTGATTTGATTTTACCCACATCCACAAGCTGATCTCGGGCTTTGTGGTAGGATTACATTTTTGTTGTTGCCCGGACTGCTCCGTAAACAGACACGGGATCTTTAGCGCGTACAGAGTGTTGTGATCTGCACACATGATCTCCTTTTTATCGTCCGTCTACGATAGGACTGGGTGTCGATCAACCTACCTGGAGCAGGGTGTTTAGGCTTTATTCGAAAAGGCCACGACACATTTTTCAAGCTGTCGGGCATGAACTCACGACCGTTTGGTTGAGAGCCTGACACCTTGCCTCTGGTCAACCGAGTTCCTTGAATCGTCTCATTCATCTGTGACATCGTTGGCCTTGCGGTCAAGTTGGCGGACTTGGGACCACGAGGTCATGGGCTCGAATCTTATCGATGCTAGGTCCGACTTTGTGCTCCTTGAGATAAACACTTAGCACACATTTTCACCACTCGACCCACGTGTCAATGGGTAACAGCAACATCCTAGGAGTACAAACCTGCGACAGACTAGCGTCCTGCCCAGGAAGTGTTTGTTATCACTTGTTCCGGTTCACGCTATAGAAATCTCTAGTATGGGCCTTAATGGTCTTGAAGTAACTTTGAATTTGAATTAAATCGTCGCAATCGTCATATAATGATTATTGACATACCATTGTGTGCATGAAATTCTTTCTGTTTAAGCATATTTTAACATAATTTGACTCCGTGACAGTAATAGTTTTATTTTATTTTACTGCATGATAAAAAAGAGACGTGTGTGTGCGTGTCCATTTTTAAAATTTATATATTTCAATCGATTGGGGGGGGGTGTGGAGATGGGCTGTGTCTTTCTAGAGATCCAATTAGTCGTCTAGAAGCTTGTAGAAATTCTAAGGTTTCCCGTCGCTGTCGTTGCGTTGCATCTCGTTTATTGCTCTTGGCATCGTTCTCGTGACCGTACACGATGCGCCTCGCGTTCTTGGTTCGTGTCCCATTCAATTCGTTGACGAAACAATGAGGGGCTAACAAGAACGTTAGTTGCGTAATTAATGGTCTGTTCCACGTCCCGTGTGGGCTGCACGTATAACCACGAATGCTTCTGTAACTACGAAAACGTGTTACACGTACGTTGCCACGTATACGTCGATTTATTGCGTGCTGGCATAATCATAATGTGACGTCTCCAACAACCTTATGAAATGTTAAAAGAGGCGATCGTTACGTGGACCTTCCAGTTATTTCAAAGCGGCCAGTTCCTTTGATATTTTCCAATATTTTTTGATTAGATACAACATGAACTTAGTCACTCCACCTCGGCACTTTCGGTCTCTGGCGTGGGCCGAAATCGCAATCAAAGTGGTGGCCCTTTGATGAATTCGAGTGCTTAGTGCGTGAAAAAAACCCATAAGACTGAACTTTGGAAAAGAGTGTACTATTATTATTATTGCATATATCGTCTCAAAGGTAATACGATAATAAGAGTAGTAATAATAATTACAATGATAAGGATAATCGTGATGATAATGATGATAATAATATATGTAATGAATATAATAATAATACGTATAATAGTAATAATAATAGTAATAATAGTAATAGTAATAATAATACATATAATAGTAATAATAATAATAATAGTAATATTAATAAAAATAATACTACTACTACTAATAGTAATAATAATAATAATAATAATAATAATAATAATAATAATAATAATAATAATAATAATAATAATAATAATAATAATAATAATAATAACAGCAGCGAAAGTATTTCGTCCCAAATTTGCTATTGTTATCGTACATTTCATGTCTCACGCATCGTCATACTCACTTTTCTGTTGAAGGCGAAAAAACCCAGAAGCAGTTGAAGAATGATTTTGTTCCTACTAAATCGCCAAACAACAGTAGAACTAGGCCTCCCTTTTTTGGGGGTAGTGTATATTTTGTTCTTTCTTTCTATTATTCACGTGGCCTCGCTTATCATGCCTTAATGCATGGACACGACCAACGTTGTTTCGCCCCTCAAGATAAACACTCTCAAGTTATTAACGTGTCGGTATCAGACTTTACATAACAGATAGTTGCTGCACCAAATGACCAGTACAACATGTAATGTATTGTCATTTTCACATTCACAACGCGCACACCCACGCATACACTCACGCATGCATACGCCCATACACACACGCATACACTCACGCATGCATACACCCATACACACACCCAATACCCCTAACACTGTAACACACATACACTTACCCACACACACACGTACGCACACTCGTATACGTTTACGCCCGCATCCACATATAATACACATATATACATACATACACACATTCATACACATACATACATACATACATACATACATACATACATTCGCACACCATAACATATCCCATACTCTCCCATAAACGTATAACCAAAACATACGCACACATATACACAAACAAACACACCCACCCATCTGCACACACACACACTTACACGCACACAAACATACTCACTCAAAACACACACACACACACACATCCAGTTTGTACTTTATGCATTATAAAGAGCTCAGTTGGGGTCCCATCCTGTTGACAGGCTTTCTCCCTTGCCTGATATTCTCATCCTTTGGTTTGCTATTACATGACAATGTATCCCTCTGGGAATCAGCCATCTTGAAATTATTATTTTTATAGAACGAAAGGAAAGAGAAAAAAACTTGCACCCGATTTGATATTGTATGACAGCGTATCTTTCTGGGGGGGGGGGGGGGGGGGGGGGGGGGGGAATGGTAAGAATTTTTTTTCGCCCGGTTTGAGTGGCAGAAAATAATATGTTTGTTGAGTTTCTCTCTTTCAAAAGAATATCATTAATGTGTCGGATCACGCATTGCCAGAGTTCGAACCCAGAGCTTCATGATCCCAAGTTCGCGACCAGCCTACCACGAAGTTTTCGACGCAGGTTCAGGATTTCATTGTAATTTACCCCGTCCACCATATTATTATTATTATGCGGTGATTTCAGGGTGACCAGTTCAGGAAGTCCAACATGGGTATCTAGGTGAAAATACCCTTGCCTCCACTCCTCCTCCTCCCTTTTACAATGCGCAAAAGAACAAGGCCAGTGTGCGTTTCAGTGCAAGCGTAGGTTTCGATAGTTGGATTATGTATGCGCTAGTTTTCAATGTTGATTTTTTTATTTCGTTGCTGCTTCCATGGATCTAGAGTCTAAAGATAATGAATTCAAAGGTCCTATATTTCTTGCTAATCTTAAATAAATTCTCAATTTTAAGACATTCTTTATGTGTGTGTGTGTGTGTGGTCTTATTTTCTGAGAAGTCGAAAAGGATATTGATATAATCCTTTAAATTATAACTCTAGCATAGATGACGCCTTTAGTGTTTGCACAAAGGTGGGCTTGTACTTGTACCTCATTCCCGCTCCCTTATTTGTCTTATCCTTTTCCCCCTTCTCGATCATTAGAGTAGATCGCAAATATAATATTGTCTTTTTCTAAAGTTTTGCTTCAAGCCTAAGATGAGCGAGCGAGTGTGAGATTATCCCTTCTATTTGAACGCATTTTTAGTTTCATTACCATCACGCTTTAGCCACGAGTGTTCTAGTTCCACAAGCTCTCCTCCCTCCCTCCCTCCCCCTCTTTTTCTGTCCGTGTTATGCCCGCGTCAATGCCCCAGTCTCTCTTTCCTCATTTCGGGATTCAATCTGCTCCTCTTTTATTCTGTTGTCTGTGTGTCCTAGGCACACTCACTCACACACACACACACACACACACACACCCACACCAACACCCCCACACACACACAACCACCCACCCACACATACACACGCATACGCTGGCTGGCTGTCTGTTTGTGTATCTGCGTGTCTCGCCTGTCACTCTTCCGTACCTTTCCTTTTTTTTCTTTTGTTCTTTCTCTTGCGACTCTTTCATTTGCCTGTTTTTTCTTATTCACTCTGAGATCCCTTCATATGGTGGAAAATGTAGCTATCGATGAAACACTGTTTTCCTAATTCACCATGACAGCAATTCAAATTCACATGGTGAACGAGGTAGATTTCAATGGAACAATGTTTTTTTCTCTTTCGTCTCCTGTGGGCGAGAGCCAGTGGTAGGTTCTACTTCTTTCCTTCCACATCTTTGAGATGTCTTTCATCCTCGTATAATATTATGAGGGAAGGGTTAAATTCCAGTAAAACTGAAACTGACAAGTTCTCTTCCTCTCCTGCCTCCGACGTCTCATTCTCTCTGATCTATCGGCTCCTCCACCATCTCATTCTCCTCGTCTAGGGGGACTAGGTAGTCCAGAGGCAAAGTGTCGATCTGTCAACCCAGCGGTTGTAGGTTCAAGCCCCGCCAACACAATCTACCTCCCCTGGTACAGGTAGGTGGATCGATACCTAATCCCATCAGAGACGGACGATAAAAAGGAGGTCTTGTGTGCAGATTACAACATTCCGTGCACATTAAAGATCTCTTGGTTGTCTGGGCAAACTTAAAAAGCCTACAAAAAACCCCGCGAGATCACCTCAGTTGTGGATGTGAAACAACAAAAAGCTCCTCGTCTATCAGCACCCGCCACCTCTCCTAGAGAGTATTATGGTCGTGTCTGTCATCCTCATCATCAGCTCCTTCACCTCTAGTATTATAGCCGTGTATGTCATCTTCATCATCAGCTCCCTTCACCTCTAGTATTATAGCCGTGTATGTCATCTTCATCATCAGCTCCCTTCACCTCTAGTATTATAGCCGTGTATGTCATCTTCATCATCAGCTCCCTTCACCTCTAGTATTATAGCCGTGTATGTCATCTTCATCATCAGCTCCCTTCACCTCTAGTATTATAGCCGTGTATGTCATCTTCATCATCAGCTCCCTCCACCTCTAGTATTATAGTCGTATATGTCATCCTCATCTATCAGCTCCCTCCACCTCTAGTATTATAGTCGTATATGTCATCTTCATCTATCAGCTCCCTCCACCTCTAGTATTATAGTCGTGTATGTCATCTTCATCATCAGCTCCTCCACCTCTAATATTATAGTCGTATATGTCATCCCCTATCTATCAGCTCCCTCCACCTCTA
>JAXRKP010001609.1:0-12500 GCA_037039925.1 Doris montereyensis
TGAGATGAGATTTTGTGACCAGTGAGTGATCTATCGTCACGCAAAGGTGGTCAATGAATGTAGGAGACTTCGTCTACTTATTCGTCAAGATAGCTTCGGAAAGAGCCGATCCCTGAGGGACGAAGAGGAGATTTCAAAGGCAGCTTGCGCCTCGCTGCCAATGGTTCTCGGAAATCATAAGGATGAATTGTTTCGATGATGGTAAGATGATGATGATGATGAGGTGTTGTTCATGATGATGATGATGATGAGGAGGAGGAGGAGGAGGAGAGGAAGAGGAGGAGGAGGATGTTGGTGACGATAATGATGATGATGAGGAGGAGGAGGAGGAGTGAGGAAGAGGAGGATGGAAGATGAGGATGATGATGACGATGATAATGACGATGATGATGAAGAAGTGCTGAGGAGGAAGAGGAAAATCATTAGTGATGATGATGATGATGATGACAGTGAGGAAAAGGAGGATGAGGTTGACACAAGGAAACACACAGTGGTTGCTTGAGATGTCCCTTGAGAACTGGTTATTTCTTTCGTTGTTGTATTTCGTGTGTTTTGAAAAGTTCATGGATCTTTTTTATTACAAATATATCAAAGTACTGATCAAAGTAAGATCACTTTATCTAGAAACATAATCAACCTTTTTTCAAACATTAATTTGTCAGTATAGGTAAGAAGACATGAATGACGCTGTAATGTGGATGCAATCTGAATCCAGACGCGGCTGATAACAAATCAACTTCTTTAGAGCGGGCAGTGGAATCGTTCCTCCTTCACGGATATTAGCATGGGTGCTAACTCAAGCTCTGAGGGGAAACAGATCGTAGTGCCTCACACAGACATTGTTAGAGCTGTGAAGAGAAACACAGGCAAATCTCAAACCATTCAAATTTAACAAATTCTTATTGCTGGTAACATTATACACAACAAATAGAGAAATGCAGATTTTATCAGCGAAAATAACTTAATAAACCCTGATGGGTTTTCCACCGACATTTCAATAAACACGACTAAAATGTTGACTAAGATGGACAAAAATTTAATTTGTAATAATCTGCAGCTAAACAAAGAAATATGATACACAATTACATAGAGCAAATGACACAATGACAATCTTCACCATTCCACATCAAAATAAGATTTTTAAAATGATTAGTTATTTATGTTTCAGATCTTAAATGTTCAGGTAATTGTTACAAACTGCAAAGCATATTTAAATGATTGTTCCCCGAAAAGTAGTGGTTTTAGGTTTAGGGATATTGATATTGACCACATTTGTATAATAATCTGAAATTATACCTTCCATCTAAATGATTCAATTCCTTGGAGCAAACAATGCGTCATAAACGAAGGCAACAATGCGTCATAAACGTCACTCCTTATGGGTAGAATAAGTTGAATTGCTTCACCTCTATATATATATACATATATATATATATATATGGGAAAAGTTTGGTTTTATTCAAAGACGTAAAGTTAAACGATATTTTATCCAACATTCAATGATTGTACAAATATAATTAACATCTAGCTTTTGTGTTGTTGTTTTGTTTTTTAATGGATGGAAGCAAAAGAATGTCAACGTCTACATTTTCAAATAAGAACAGTGTAATAATATGCGAATAGATAGACTCCTTAATAGTTATCTTATACGTCAAATCTGCATTATCGCCATAGTGTTTCAAAATCTTAGACCAACGAGACATCAACCACCGCGTCACACTATTCCTCGATATTGTCAACCAGACGTGTGAGCTCATAGAGTGAGTTTTGTAAGTTTGCATTGGTGTACCTGTTCAGGTTATCGACAACTTTTGTTTTTCGTTGCTTTTGATGTGGCTTTTGATTTGATTTACCTGTATCCAACCACAACTAAGGTGATCTCAGAGTTTTAGGTGGAATTATTTATTTTGCCCAGATTGTCCTTAAACTACCAAGTGGACCTTTAACGTGTACAGAGTGTTGTGATCTGCACATGGGACCTCCTCTTCATCGTCCGTCTCCAATGGATCAAAAGGGGTGGGGGTTGATTTTGCTCGAAGAAAATGTTTTCAACTGTTGGCGGGGGTCGAACCCACTACTTTTTGGTTGAGAGGCCGACACCTTGCCTCTGGACTATCGAAGTCCCCTGGTGTTGTTTTTTTGTTGCTGTCCTTTGGCTACTTATGCCTTGCATTTGCCGCTTATCATCGATTTTTCTAAATCGACTTTTCTCATAATGTTGCCGAGGAGTTTCATTTGCTGTCTTTTTCTGAAGTCTGGATCAGTGTTCTCTCGGGCTGTGCAAACTTTTTTTTCTCTCTCAGGATAGGATTAGGGCATTTGAGCTATGAGAGAACCTTGAAACCGCTGTCGTCGCCGGCTTAAATTTGCCCAGTTGGCTTGAGGCCAGTTACGGATACCTGCGGCTCATTCTTTGACGATCAGGGAGGCCCCATAGTGACATTGGGTAAAGAGGGGTCCTCCTTTCAATGCCAGAGCTCGCTTAGCCCTCTCAAGGGCAGGTTATCTGTGGCGATTCTCAACACTTCTACGTCTGTGCCCTTTTGTCCATAACGTAAAGTATAGCTCCTTCAAGGCCGTTACGGCCATACGGTCGGAGCTTATCCCGGTTTCAATAGCGTGAAGCGGAGCAGGTGACACCAATCACTTCCTGTCCATGACGCTAGTCTGATGTTGGTTTTTACTCTCCCAAGCTAGTGCTTGTACCCATTTGCATTTGGGTAGAGTGCGGGAAATGCGTGTTAAATGTCTTTCCCAAGGAACACAACGGGCACCTAGCTTCTCGACCTAAACATCCCCAGTCTGGCAGCCTAACCGCTCGGCCACCGACGCGACACTCTCTGTCCACATCATTCTCAACATTGGTCGGAGGATGCACAATCATTTCCTGGACTGCTCTTAGTTAGTTTATTGGTTTGTTTTTCTTGCTTTCTAGTCAAGTCGACGGTAAGTGTCCAGCTTTTCGCTCCTGCATCATAATGACATAATGGCGCGTCAATCTTGCAGACCTCCACAAATTTGCACAGACCATAAGAACAAGTCAGACACAATAGGTGGAAGTGGTATAGTCAGAAATGTCTAGGAAATGTATTCTATCTAGACAAATTGTGTCGGTGTTAGCCCTGAACTTATAGAAGACGTTCAAGCCATTTCATAAACGCTGGGAAAATTAAAAACTATGATGACAAGTTTGAATTTGTTTTATTTGATAGTTCAAGTGACTGTTAAGACTAGTAGTACTATTAATAAGTAAACGTTTTATACACTGAACGCATCACATATATTGCAAAGTTTGATTGTTTGGACTTTGCATTAAATGTTCCGCCTAGGGGGTATATGATGTACAAGTCGGTGAGCCTGCACTTGTGCAGAGATACCGACTATAATAAATCCTCTTTATCTTTACATCATCCTCTTATCATCATGCAGCCAACATTGAAGTAAGTACAAATCAAATAAGGATCAAAAGAAAGATATTCACTTTGGGATATATTTTCTGTTTTTTATAAATACTTTTTCAACAAAAATCATTTTATGTGAAACAAACTAAAAGGTTTGCATGTATGTACTTAATTGCACTATTTTACGTTTCATATAATAATACTATATCTTGATCCTAATCCTAATTAATCAATGGGCCCATACCGACACTTCAAGTAGCGTATCTTTCAACCGTTGCTGTATTCCAATGAAATAAGGGATCATGTAGTGATGCACCACTTTCCACGCACAAGTAATGGCCCTTTAACATTCAATTTCCTAGTCAACAATTTATCTCCCCAAGGCTTATCAGATCGCAACGGAAGCTTTCCTCGGTCTGAAACCCAATGAATATAATATACGTTGTGGTTGTTGTTGTTATTGTTGTTGTTATTATTGTTGGTATTGGTGATGTGTGAGGCGGGTGTCACTTGCTCCCTTCGCCCCTACAGTCAATATTGGCCCCCTTCTTAGTTGTTGTCGTCGTCGTTGTTGTGGGGCAGACAGTTCATATTTTCTCTTTGTTTGCCTTTCATCGACAATTTTATCTCTAGGTTTGTTTGTCATCTGTCTCAATCCCTCACTGCGACCCTCTGCAGTTAGATGTCTTTCGTCTTCTCGTTTTCTCGTTTTCTTTCTCATCGACATTCCAACAAACCAATATCGTGTTCTCTTCCCATGTCTCTGTGTCTCATCTCATTCTCGCTCGTTTGTTGATTCACTCCTGTCTCTTTAGGTTTTATACATTATACACGTCCTACAAATACCAGTCTGTCTGTATGTCTGTCTGTGTGTATGAAGGATGCGTGTCTGCACGTCAACCTAAATCATCACACAATTGTACAGCCCAAACGTAAATTATTTACAGAAATACAGGGCGCAAACCTAAATCATCACGTAACTGTACGGCACAAACCTAAATTATCACACAACTGTACGGCGCAAACCTAAATTATCACACAACTGTACGGCGCAAACCTAAATTATCACACAACTGTACAGCGCAAACCTAAATTATCACACAACTGTACAGCGCCAAACCTAAATTATCACACAACTACCATGGGAAACCTAAATTATCACACAACTAACCATTTGGCGCAAACTTAAATTATCACACAACTGTACAGCGCAAACCTAATTATCACACAACTGTCTGACAAACCTAAATTATCACACAACTGTACGGCGCAAACCTAAATTATCACATAACTGTATGGCGCAAACCTAAATCATCACGTAACTGTAAGGCACAAACCTAAATCATCACGCAACTGTCGTAGCAAAACCTAAATTATCACGTAACTGTACAACGCAAACCTAAATTATCACGTAACTGTACGGCGCAAACATAAATTATCACGTAACTGTACAACGCAAACCTAAATTATCATGTAACTGTGGGCGCAAACCTAAATCATCACGTAAATGTATGACACAAACCTAAATCATCACGTAACTGTACGGCACAAACCTAAATTATCACGTAACTGTACGGTGCAAACCTAAATTATCACGTAACTGTATGGTGCAAACCTAAATTATCATGTAACTGTATGGCTAAAACCTAAATCATCACATAGCTGTACGGGCACAAACCTAAATCATCACATAGCTGTACGGCACAAAACCTAAATCATCACATAGCTGTACGGCACAAAACCTAAATCATCACATAGCTGTACGGCACAAACCTAAATCATCACATAGCTGTACGGCACAAACCTAAATCATCACATAGCTGTACGGCACAAACCTAAATCATTCACAGAAATACACGGCGCAAACATAAGTCATCCCACAACCGTACGACGCAAACCTAAATTATTTACAGAAAAACACAGCAGAAACGTAAATCAGTCACAGAAACACACGGCGCAAACCGAAATCATTTACAGAAATACACGGCGCAAACCTAAATCATTCACAGAAATACACGGCGCAAACCTAAATCATTCACAGAAATACACGGCGCAAACCGAAATCATTTACAGAAATACACGGCGCAAACCTAAATCATTTACAGAAATACACAGCGCAAACCTAAATCATTCACAGAAATACACGGCGCAAACCTAAGTCATCCCACAACCGTACGACGCAAACCTAAATTATTTACAGAAAAACACAGCAGAAACGTAAATCAGTCACAGAAACACACGGCGCAAACCGAAATCATCACGCAACTGTAGGACGCATGACCAAATAATAATTACACAAAAATGCATGGCGCAAGACCAAATTATCACAACTGCACAGTGCAAGACCAAAATCGTCGCACAACTGTATGGTGTAAACCCATGTCATCACACAGATTTGAAAGTAAAAGTTCCCATATTTTTCTTCCGATCCGCTGTCGTCCTTGCCGCTTTTATATTGAATTACACAACATTGACTGACAGTTGAAAGTATTTTCTCTCCCAATCCACTGCCTTCCCAGTTTGCGAACATGTGTCACCAACATAAAATGATAAATATTATGTTAGACAACTGATGTGTCAGACAACGAATAAATTATTGAGTTCGAGGGCATAACGGGGTTTTTTTTTCCGTTTCGTTATTAGAATCTCAAATTAGCCTGCTATGCCTGATTAGCATACAATAGAGATAGCAAGTTTTTTCTTCTGATAAAAAGCACACAATAATATGGCTTGACGGAGAGCAAAGAACTTGCATGGAAAAGGCGGGTGAGGAGAAGAATGCGGGTAGGGGTGGAGGGCTGATCGGTGCCTTCATTATTAGTACCGTTATGAAAGTTGATTACAGATTCCCGCCGATGGCACAGTGCTTAAGTATTCACCCAATGAAGAAGAACATGAAATAGAATGAAAGGCGGGATTGATGAAAACTGGATAGTAAAAAGAAGTATTCTGCACGTTAAAAGATCCCTTGGCTGTTTACAGGGCAGCTAGAAGCAAAATTAAAAATCCTCCCAAAATCTGCGAGATCACCTTAGTTGTGGATGTGCTTGAAATGAAATCAAATCATTTTTCGATCGTGAGTCAGGGTTTGGATAAAACTAGTTGTCGTTATCAACTATTAATAAACGAATCAGTACGTCTCTCCTTTATGCCTTGTTCTGGTATGAAGGTTGGTTCAGATTAACGTATACCTAGCGTTTGAATGGTCGTCTTTTTGCTTCGTGTGCAAGATGTGTGCATTTTTTTGGGACAGCCAGTTACTCTACTAAATAATATGCCTAACTATCAAACACATGGGACCCCAGAAGGAAGTACCTCCTGTCTATCATATTGTTTGATACAAGATCTGGTACAATAGTATGGATGATTTATACCAGAAAAATAGAGCAGTTACACGGTAACCAAATAAATACATCCCAGAGTTCTGGCAGATGCACGGTAAGACCATAGTGAAAAGAATATCTGGTTGAAGGAAATTTCAAAGTTTTTGTGCATGCTTGCCGACTTTATGTTCCATATCAGTTAGAGCGGTTAGACTGCCGGACTGGGGATCTTGAAGTCTCGAGTTTAAATCCTAGCAAAGCTAGACCCGTCGTTGTGTTCATTGGGGAAGACACTTTACACGCATTTTCTCCACCCTACCCAGATGCAAATGGGTACAATCACTCACTTGGGAGTAAAAACCTGCGTCAGACCAGGCGTTCTGTCCAGTAGGTGATTATTGTCACCTATTCCGCTTCACGTTATTAAAACCGTGATGCGCTTCCGCCTTTATGGGCCTTGACAGCCTTGAAGGGACGTTACTTACTCAGTTTGATGTGATTCTACAATACAATAAAAGTCTACACATGTGCGACCCATTTAGCACGTCCTGAGGCTACACCCTCCCGGCGTCTAGCAGGGATTCCTCTTTTAGGTTTGATTCAAAGGAAAATGTGTGAAGGTAATGATATAATGCAATATTCTCCATGCTAGCGTAAGATTTATTTATATTCAGCAAATAAGATTAAGAGGTCTCCGATTCGAAATAGCCATCCCTTAAGAATATATTTTTTTCATTCGTACTTCATCAACAAGCATCCTTCTCACTTCTCTCATTCTGACAAAATACATTTATCAATAAGTATATTGCAAAAACCTCCAGTAAAATCCCAATATCGTGGTCATCAATTAAGTATGGGAAAGAGATCAAACATAAGAAATGGTTTATGCAAATATCTGTCATAGATGTTCTTTATCCTCTCCTCCACACACACTTTTAAGCCCTGGTAGAAGCATAGCGTTCTCTTTAAACCTGACTCTGTGTGATATTGCCTATGAATTCTTCCAGTGCTCCCTTTCAGACATCCATTCTAGCGTCTAGACAATATCGATACTACTTGAAAGAGTCGCGTATGTAGTGGCGGAGCCCAGACGGAAATGAAAAGAATCTTTCTCGCTGGGGGAAAAAACTCCCCAACTGTTTCTATACCCCAATATTGCCGAGTATAATTCCCAAGGTTACTTCAATATTTGTGATTGTCAGACGTTAAAAGCCGGCGAGCTCACTTCATGCACTTGGTATCATAATGAAAGAAAGTGGCTTGGTTAGTCAACTCTGAGTCGTGGGAAGTGGTTGGGTCTTCAAGACAAGAGGAACGCACGCATAACAATAATAATAATAATAATAATAATAATAATAATAATAATAATAATAATAATAATAATAATAATAATAATAATAATAATAATAATAATAATGATAACAATAATATGTGAAAAGGAAGAAGAACGTAGAGATGGAAATCAAAGACCTGGAAGGAACAGGACAGAACAGAGCAAAACATTTTTTTCGGACTGTGACATCCTTCAACAACTGATATGATTTAGAACAGAACTAGGTGGTGTTGTGAGACGTTTACTGTTTTTTTCTTTCTTTCTTTCTTTATCAGTTTTCATTCTACCTTTCGGTGTATGGATTCAGATGCGCGAAATGATCTCTCCGCAGACTACCCCTGTCCTGACATTTTCTGTTTCCTTCCGTAAAAGTCAAATTGATTTGCTTTAGTACGTCAATTATATTATCTTCATCTCGCTTTGTCCGAGGGCTGCCTTTTGGTTTTTTACCTTGGATTTTAGCATTGTACACTGATCTTGCTATTCTCTTGTCATTGATTTTGTTTACATGCCCAAACCATCTGAGTTGATTTATTTATATTCTATTTTAATGTCATCTGCTTTGGTTTGCTGTGTTTCTGATTTTGTCTCTCTTAGTTTTCCCTACTACTATTCTGAGATATTTCATTTCAACTGCCTGTACTCTTCTGTATTTCCTACTGTTTAAGGTCAAAGTTTCATTGCCATAGTGGAGAGTAGGACAATAAACTGTGTTGTATACTGCCAGTTTGATTTTTTGTTGACAATTCTTGTTTACCTACAAATGCCCTCCCTATGTGTTAATGAAGGAAAAGACATTTGATAATATTAAAGACCCATATGACGAGACAAATACAAGGAATAGACAGAAAAAATCCTGGCCAACATGGGGATCGAACCCGATACCTCTGCGTCTGCACTCATCGCCTCGCCATGAAAGGAAATCGTGCTACCAACCGAGCTAAGGTATTTCGAACGAATCCAAGCATTACAAGCAGTCATGTTCCCTTTTAGTTTCTTTACCCTAGATGCTTATATATTGCCATTGCCTTTTGAGACTCATCCCGGTATTTTCTGTCAACAGAGTGACCACGTCCCAGCATTGCTAGTTCTGTCTCAAATCGTTTCAATGATTGTCTGTGTCCTCTTGTGGGAACTCAATAGTTCAAATGCAAGGTGTCGGTCTCTTTAACCGAATGGTAGTGGGTTCGAGCCCCGCCAACGGTTGAAACATTTTCTCGAGTTCCTTTCGATCAAAATCTACCCCTGGGTCCAGGTAGGTGGATCGACACCTAGTCCCATCGGAGACGGGCGATAAAGGAGGTCATGCGTGCAGATCGCAACACTCTGTGCACGTTAAAGATCTCTTGGCTGTTTACAGGAAGTCAGGGCAAAATTAAAAAATAATACCAAAAAACCCCGAGATCACCCTAGTTATGGATGTGTCAAATCAAAATGAATCGCCCTCTTGTCGCTGACGAGAAAGGTACGCAGTCAGAAAAAAACATTCTCCGTCTAGTCATGTTTTGTCTTTAATTCTCCTTGACAGAGATGATGTATTAGAGACGTTCTAGTATCATTGGATTCGATACATTTGTGTTGCCTACGATCGTGCAAAAATTGAGCAACTACCAATGGGTCGTTTTCAAATGTATTGCTTTCATATGTATCGTTTTTAGATGTATCGTTTCCAGATGTATCGTTTCCAGATGTATCGTTTTCATATGTTTCATTTTCATATGTATCGTTTTCATTTGAATCGATTTTAGATGTATCGTTTCCAAATTTATCGTTTTCAGATGTATCGTTTTCAGATGTATCGTTCTCAAATATCGTTTCCAGATGTACCGTTTTCACATGCATCGTTTACAAATGTATCGTTTACAAATGTATCGTTTACAAATGTATTGTTTTCAATGTTTCGTTTTCAAATGTATCGTTTTCAAATGTATCGTTTACAAATGTATTGTTTTCAAATATATCATTTTCAAATATATCGTTTCCAGATGTATCGTTTTCAGATGTGTCGTTTCCAGATGTATCGTTTCCAGATGGATCGTTTTCAGATATATCATTTTCCATCAGTGCATTATGTATTATTTAGATTTATTACATTATTACGTGTGCTTATAATTTCAAGTGCAAATATATATATATATATATATATATATATATATATATATATATATATATATATATATATATATGTGTGTATGTGTGTGTGTGTGTGTGTGAGTGCACACCTTTATTATTTGTCTATTGCAATGCGTTTGCTGCAATTCAAAGTAAATTATGAAAAAGCACAGATAACCAAAGTCCTACATTTGAAATCCGGTAGATGTTGCGAGAACATTTATGTAGAGGCCGAGAATCGAAACTGGTGTTGACTGGTGTTGTCGGGAATCGATGCTGGTGTTGTCAGGAAGTGGGCAAGAAGATACGGCGATCATGAGAAGGCTAAAGCAACCTGTTCCCCCATGGCTGATCCTGGGGTCATGTCACATCGACCATGCACGCTATCAATTTCAAGTGACACAATTAGCTTGTTATAGTGGTTGTTTTTCCAAAGCGCTTGATTATGTCTCCATCACAGATGTCTATAATGACACGGGGGGAGGGGGGACTCGGTAGTCCAGAGGGAAGGTGTCGGCCTCTCAACCAAAAGGCTGTGAGTTCGAGCCCGGCCAACGGTTGAATCATTTTCTTGAGTTTTTACGAGCAAACTCACCCTGGTGCAGGCAGGTGGATCGATACCTACACACTCCATCGGAGACGGACGATAAAAAGGAAGTTTCATGTGCAGAATCAACACTCTGTGCACTTTGGCTGTTTACAGGGCAGTCCGGGCAACCTTTAAAAACCCCGAAATCAATCTTAATTGTGGCTGTGGGCAAATCAAATCAAGTAAGAAAAAGAAAAGAAAAAAAAAACAACATAAATAAACAAAACCTACAATGACAACACAGGCGATCACCCGTCAATCCGACAAGGACTTTGCGCATTTCGGACCCTTCTCCCCACCCCCCCCCCCTCCTTGACTATATTTTCAAGGACAATGTCAGGCCAGTGCTTTTTCATGCGGCGAGATTGGCCGATACTGTAAGAAAAACCTGGAATTATGCCTGCGCAGGAAACTCCTTTCCACTCAGAAACCAGTCAGCTGAAGCTGAGAAAAGGGTTCAAGGTCTTAATAAGAAATCTCTTAACAAATCGTGCCTCAACCTCTGATATCATCATTACAGTTTCTGATACAATAGAAAATAGCAAATGCTTCCAAACTACTTGTGTCCGAATTCCTCAACGACCGTGCGTTAAGAATAAGAGGGAATATATAGATTGGCATACGTACAGTGCATGAACCTACCTACCTATCTACATACATACATACATACATACATTAGTACATACATACATACATACACTCATACATACACACACATACATACATAAATACAGACATACAGACAGACAGACAGACAGACAAAACAAACAGACAGATAGACAGACAGACAGGCAGACAGACATACAGGTAGGCAGGCAGACAGAAAGAAAGAAAAAACTGACAGACATCATATATCTACTTTTTCACGTATCTGTGTGTTTTTGTCTGTTTTAAGATCTTTCCGACCAAAAGGGAGAAGACAGAAAAAGCAGAGACGGAAGAAGAAGGAAAAACAGGAGACAAAGCAGAAACGGGAGAGAAGAAGGAATAACAGGAGACAGAAAAACGCAGAGACAGGAGGAGAAAGAAAAAGATGAGACAGAAAAAGGCAGAGACGGAGAAGAAGGAAAAGAGGAGACAGAAAAACAGAGACAGGAGAAGGAGGAAAAAGAGGAGACAGAAAACAGAGACAGGAGAAGAATGAAAAACAGGAGACAGAAAAAGAAACGACATAGTAACCAAGCCGTTTCATTGCAATGTATCGTGTCCACTACACACGATGGGATCTGTGAGACTACAGCTGTGTTACACTGTGTGTTATCTGTGAGACTACAGCTGTGTTACACTGTGTTATCTGTGAGACTACAGCTGTGTTACACTGTGTTATCTGTGAGACTACAGCTGTGTTACACTGTGTTATCTGTGAGACTACAGCTGTGTTACACTGTGTTATCTGTGAGACTACAGCTGTGTTACACTGTGTTATCTGTGAGACTACAGCCAACTGAGCGGCATCTTGTCACAGAGTGAAAGAAACAGACTAGGACCAACAACCAACAACTGTGAAGTCGAGGAGACGAATAAGAAGAACAAGTCGAAGGAGGCGAATAAGAGAATACAAGAAGACAAATAAGAAGACGGATAAGAAGGCGAATAAGAAGACGAAGAAGAAGACGGAGAAGGACCAAGAAAAAGAAGAAGAAGAAGACGAAGAAGAAGACGAAGAAGAAGAAGAAGAAGACGAAGAAGAAGACGAAGAAGACGAAGACGAAGACGAAAAAGAAGACGAGAAGAAGAAGAAG
>JAXRKP010001609.1:17500-20000 GCA_037039925.1 Doris montereyensis
AGAGTCAATATGTCGGCTTCTCAACCAAAAGGTAGTTGGTTCGAGCCCAGCCAACTGTTGAACAATTTTCTCGAGTTTTTGTCGAGCAAAATATACAAACCCCTCTCCCCCTCCCCCCACCCCCGGTCTAGGTAGGTGTATCGACACGTAGTCCCATCGGAGATGGACGATTAAAAGGAGGTCCCGTGTGCTGATATTACAACACATTGTACACGTTAAAGATCCTCGGCTGTGAACAGGGCAGTCCGGGCAAAATTAGAAATCCAACCAAACCCTTCGAGATCACCTTAGTTGTGAATATGTGGGTAAATCAAATCAAATCAAAGCAAATCAAATTTACTATTTAGTCATCCCCACTGATGCAATTAATGCGATCTATGTTTATATGAAACAATCACCGGCATGAAAAGCCTCAACAGTGATGTAGGATTTTAACTGTTTACGGTTAAACTCAGGAGGATGTCCAGACTCATAAATAGTGTCCCCCTAGCAAACAGGGCGAGACAACGGTAGCGTAGTCAGTAGAGTAGCGTCTGACTACCATCCAGGAAGCCCGAGTTCGACTCTCAGTCCGTCGTCGTCCGAGCAAAATTTTTTGGCCCCCGGTCGACCTAGCAGTAAAATGGATAGCCAGGTCTGATTGAGACTCGGTGAAAGTAAATAGGGCGTGGAAAGCACTGGCAACCTACCACACCATTGTATGCCGAATGCCTAGAAAAACCAGAACCCGACTCTTGATTACTCTACGCTCAACTCTGAGTATGGGACTAACTTGAGTAAATAGGGCCGTAGATCAGATTGTGCCTTACGAAAATTATCACTCACTTGACGTAACGTGGGAGAAAATAAAGCCACAAATAATTTTAAAAAACCCATTTAAAAGCCAAAAAACTCAAGTAAAAAAAACAGAAGCGCCAACTGAAATGCTAAGCCGGCGTAATCATGAATAACGCGACAGAGGTCAAATCAATCAATAGTGTTTACGATGTTTACGACGCAGACGTTCTTACCGCCTGTTTGGGAAATCGAATGTTCTAAACTGTGACCTGCATCGTGGATAGCATCAGGAAATAGTTGTTACTAAAAAGTAAGAATAAGGGGGGAATGCTTACGTTTTTGGAAACTTTAAAAATAACACAAGGCTCTAACATGATGTATGCATCCAGCCGAATAATTTCGGATACCCCTGAATAAGCATCGAGGGACACATCGCATTGATAATGATAATAATAATGATGATAATAAAAATAATGACAAAACAATAACAATAACAATGACAAGGACAATGAAAATAACGATGATAATGACACTGACGATGACGATGACGATGATGATGACGATGACAATGACAATGACAACGATAATAATAATGATAATAATAATAACAATAATAATAATAATAATAATAATAATAATAATAATAATAATAATAATAATAATAATAATAATAATAATAATAATAATAATAATAATAATAATAATAATAATAATAATAATGATAATAATAATAATAAAAATAATAATAATAATAATAATAATAATAATAATAATAATAATATAATTAAATTAATAATAATAATAATAATAATAATATAATAAGAATAATTATAATAATGATAATAATAATAATAAGAAGAAGGATAATAACAATAACAATAACAGTAACAATAACAATAAATAACAATAACAATAACAATAACAATAACAATAACAATAACAATAACAATAACAATAACAATAACGATAACGATAACGATAACGATAACGATAACGATAACGATAACGATAACTATAACTATAACTATAGCGATAACGATAACGATAACAATAACATTAACATTAACGTTAACAATAACAATAACATAACTATAACTATAACTATGACTATAACTATAACTATAACGAAATCGAAAACGATAACAATAACGATAACAACAAAATTAATAAACTTTTAATAATAACAATAATATGGGCTTTCAATATATAATCGAATACGATGAAAAATGTGTTTTGTTTAAGCTGCATTAAATATTACAATCGATGACAATAACTTATTATACTTATTTATGTTTGCATCCTAGTATGTGATTTTTTTTATATCATTGTGGGGAAAAGGCAGTTAATTTTGTCAGCAGGTATTAAGTGCTCATTGCGATGCTGGAACGGAAATTAGCACTAATTTCCTGGACACAGGGGACATTCATTCGCCACGATTTCGTCTTTGATCGCGGCCATGTTGTTTTCATTATACGTGCATGCTAATAATGTATTCACACGTTTATGGTGGCTGGGTTAGTACTGGCACGCAAGAGTTACTGAAACGAAAGCAATTTAGTTCTACGATTTAAAATAAGTCACTTTTTGTTCATCAAGTAGCACAGCATCTCATATCAAATTACGTGTTGTGTATTATAATATTTCGCGTCGATTTAATGGGTTTTTGTCACTGACTTTTTAATCACGACAATAACATTAGAATAGTATAGCTTTGAAACCGGCC
>JAXRKP010001609.1:25000-37500 GCA_037039925.1 Doris montereyensis
CGGGGCTTGAACCCACTACCTTTTAGTTGAACGGCTGACACCTTGCCTCTGGACTACCGAGTCCTCTGATAGATGGTGAATAAGAGATTTAATCAATTGTACTATGGGAGCCGTTTTATGAGTGATTCACAGGCCCCATAATGCAAAGACACTTCAGGCACTATAATGCAAAGACACTTCAGGCACTATAATGCAAAGACATTTCAGGCACTATAATGCAAAGACACTTCAGGCACTATAATGCAAAGACACTTCAGGCACTATACTACAAAGACATTCCAGGCACTATAATACAAACACATTCCAGGCACTATAATTCAAATACACTTCAGGCACTATAATACAAAGACATTTCAGGCACTATAATACAAAGACATTTCAGGCATATATAATACAAAGACATTTCAGGCACTATAATACAAAGACATTCCAGGCACTATAATACAAAGACATTTCAGGCACTATAATACAAAGACATTTCAGGCACTATAATACAAAGACATTTCAGGCACTATAATACAAAGTCACTTCAGGCACTATAATACAAAGACATTTCAGGCACTCTAATGCAAAGACGCTTCAGGCACTCTAATGCAAAGACGCTTTCAGGCACTCTAATGCAAAGATTTCAGGCACTCTAGCAAAGTCACTTCAGGCACTATAATGCAAAGACGCTTCAGGCACTCTAATGCAAAGACACTTCAGGCACTATAATACAAAGACATTCCAGGCACTATAATGCAAAGACACTTTCAGGCACTATAATGCAAAGACACTACAGGCACTCAGGCACTATAATACAAAGATAATGCACTAAAGCAAAGAGATTTCAGGGACTATAAAGCAAAGACACTTCAGGCACTATAATGCAAAGACACTTCAGGCTCCTGAATGCAAAGACACTTCAGGCACCTATAAAGCAAAGACATTTCAGGCACTATAAAGCAAAGACACTTCAGGCACTATAATACAAAGTCACTTCAGGCACTATAATACAAAGACACTTCAGGCACTATAATACAAAGACACTTCAGGCACTATAATGCAAAGACACTTCAGGCACTATAATGCAAAGACACTTCAGGCACCTTAATGCAAAGACACTTTAGGCACCTTAATGCAAAGCCATTTTAGGCACCTTAATGCAAAGACACTTCAGGCACTATAATGCAAAGACAGACGCTTCAGGCACAATAATGCAAAGACACTTCAGGCACTAAATGGAAATAATTTCAGGCATTATATTGCAAAGACATTCAGGCCAGGCACTATAATACAAAGACACTTCAGGCACTATAATGCAAAGACACTTCAGGCACTATAATGCAAAGACATTTCAGGCACTATAATCAGGCACTATAACAAAGACACTTCAGGCACTATAATGCAAAGACACTTCAGGCACTATGGTGCAAAGACACTTCAGGCACCTTAAAGCAAAGACACTTCAGGCACTATAATGTAAAGACACTTCAGGCACTATAATGCAAAGACACTTCAGGCACTATAATACAAAGACATTCAGGCACTATAATACAAAGACATTTCAGGCACTATAATACAAAGACACTTCAGGCACTATAATACAAAGACACTTCATGCAATATAATACAAAGACATGTCAGGCACTATAATGCAAAGACATTTCAGGCACTATAATACAAAGATATTTCAGACACTATAATGCAAAGACACTTCAGGCACTATAATGCAAAGACACTTCAGACACTATAATGCAAAGACACTTCAGGCACTTTAATACAAAGACACTTCAGGCACTATAATACAAAGACACTTCAGGCACCTTAATGCAAAGCCACTTTGCAAAGGCACCTTAATGCAAAGACACTTTAGGCACCTTAATGCAAAGACACTTCAGACACTATAATGCAAAGTGACTTCAGGAACCTTAATGCAAAGACACTTCCGTCACTAGAATGCAAAGACACTTCAGGCACTATAATGCAAAGACACTTTAGGCACTTTAGTGCAAAGACACTTCAGTCACTATAATGCAAAACACACTTCAGGCACTACAATGCAAAGACATTTCAGTCACTATAATGCAAAGACATTTCAGGCACTACAATGCAAAGACACTTCAGTCACTATAATGCAAATACACTTCAGGCACTATAATGTAAAGACATTCAGGCACTAAAATGCAAAGACACTTCAGGCACTATAATACAAAGACATTTCAGGCACTATAATGCAAAGACATTTCAGGCACTATAATGCAAAGACACTTCAGGCACTATAATACAAAGACATTTCAGGCACTATAATACAAAGACATTTCAGGCACTATAATACAAAGACATTTCAGGCATTATAATGCAAAGATATTTCAGGCACTATAATGTAAAGACACTTCAGGCACTATAATACAAAGACATTTCAGGCACTATAATGCTAAGACACTTCAGGCACTATAACTAGTATAATACAAAGACACTTTAGGCACTATAATAAAAAGGACACTTCAGGCACTATAATTAGTATAATGCAATGGACACTTCAGGCACTATAATAAAAAGGACACTTCAGTCACTATAACTAGTAAGACACTTCAGCAATTATAATAAAAAGACACTTCAGGCACTATAACTTCAGTCACTATAATACAAAGACACTTCAGGCACTATAATAAAAAGACACTTCAGGCACTATAATTAGTATAATGCAATGGACACTTCAGGCACTATAATTAATAATGCAAAGACATTTCAGACACTATAATACATAGACAATTTAGGCACTATAATGCAATGGACAATTGAGGCACTATAATGCAATGGACACTTCAGGCACTATGATGCAAATGACACTTCAGACACTATAATGCAAAGGACACATCAGGCACTATAATGCAAAGGAGACTATAACTAGTATAATACAAAGACCCTCAGGCACTATAATTAGTATAATGCAAAGACACTTCAGGCACTATAATGCAAAGACACTCCAGACACTATAATGCAAAAGACACATCAGGCACTATATAATACAAAGACACTTCAGGCACTATAATGAGTATAATGCAAAGACACTTCAGGCACTATAATGAGTATAATACAAAGACATTTCAGGCACTATAATGAGTATAATACAAAGACACTTCAGGCACTATAATGAGTATAATACAAAGACATTTCAGGCACTATAATGAGTATAATGCAAAGACACTTCAGGCACTATAATGAGTATAATACAAAGACATTTCAGGCACTATAATGAGGCACTATAATGCAAAGACATTTCAGGCACTATAATGCAAGGACACTTCATGCACTATAATACAAAGACACATCAGGCACTATAATTAGTATAATGCAAAAGACACATCAGGCACTATAATTAGTATAATACAAAGACATTTCAGGCACTATAATGAGTATAATACAAAGACATTTCAGGCACTATAATGAGTATAATACAAAGACACTTCAGGCACTATAATGAGTATAATACAAAGACATTTCAGGCACTATAAAGCAAAGGACACTTCAGGCACTATAATACAAAGACACTTCAGGCACTATAATTAGTATAATGCAAAAGACACATCAGGCACTATAATACAAAGACACTTCAGGCATTATGCAAAGACAATTAGTATAATGCAAAAGACACATCAGGCACTATAATACAAAGACACTTCAGGCATTATAATTAGTATAATGCAAAAGACACATCAGGCACTATAATACAAAGACACTTCAGGCACTATAATTAGTATAATGCAAAAGACACATCAGGCACTATAATACAAAGACACTTCAGGCAGTATAATACAAAAACACTTCAGGCACTATAATACAAAGACACTTCAGGCACTATAATTAGTATAATACAAAGACATTTCAGGCACTATAATACAAAGACACTTCAGGCATTATAATAGCAAAGAAACTTCAGGCACTATAATTATTATAATGCAAAAGACACAGCAGGTACTATAATACAAAGACACTTCAGGCACTATAATACAAAGACACTTCAGGCACTATAATTAGTATAATACAAAGACATTTCAGGCACTATAATTAGTATAATACAAAGACATTTCAGGCACTATAATTAGTATAATACAAAGACATTTCAGGCACTATAACTTTAGTATAATACAAAGACATTTCAGGCACTATAATTAGTATAATGCAAAAAAAGACATTTCAGGCACTATAAAGCAAAGACACTTCAGGCACTATAATTAGTATAATACAAAGACATTTCAGGCACTATAAAGCAAAAGACACTTCAGGCATTATAATTAGTATCATACAAAGACACTTCAGGCATTATAATTAGTATAATACAAAGACATTTCAGGCACTATAATTAGTATAATACAAAGACATTTCAATTACTATAATACAAAGACACTTCAGGCACTATAATTAGTATAATACAAAGACATTTCAGGCATTATAATACAAAGACATTTCAGGCACTATAATACAAAGACATTTCAGGCACTATAATACAAAGACACTTCAGGCACTATAATTAGTATAATACAAAGACACTTCAGGCACTATAATTAGTATAATACAAAGACAAAGACTATAATACAAAGACATTTCAGGCACTATAATACAAAGACATTTCAGGCACTATAATACAAAGACACTTCAGGCACTATAATTAGTATAATACAAAGACATTTCAGGCACTATAAAGCAAAGACAATTCAGGCACTATAATAAGTATAATACAAAGACATTTCAGGCACTATAATACAAAGACACTTCAGGCACTATAATGGTGCCTCTCTATCGTCCGGCTTTTTATTCTTATCAGAAATTGTAAACTGTACAACTCAATTAAAACGTTGATTATTTTAATTAAGGTCAATATCCATGAACTGCAACAAAGGGTGACATCTTAGGTTAATATGGTGTCTCTATAATTACGTCATGGGCAAACAACAAATAATTGTTTGGTTAGAACCACGAAGTAAAAGCAATTAATCGCTGACAATAAAATCAGCTGAGTTTGGGCTTGTAATACTTCGCCCGGAAAAAAACTAAATTGTTAGCAACAGATGTGCGATTTGATCAGAGCGTGATCAATAAAAGCGACTGCCTGTTATAACTTTATACTTTGCAGTACCGGAGGGAATTCAATAAGACTGCAAACAATGTGAATTGCCCAACTTTAGTTCGAGTTTATCGATAGTTTTGATGTATCAGTCTCAACCAGTAATTTATATTTACGGTTAAAGCCACACCAAATCTCAACTCCTAAACAGCATACATCTAGATCTTAATCTAAGGAAAGGAAGTCAATAAAACCAGCAAAAAATGCCTCAAACGATTAGTCAGAAACTTCCAAATCTTTTCACAGACTGCAACAGCAGAAATATGCCAATCACACGAAGAATTAGAGCTGTCTAGGGGATTTTCAATATTCTTCTTTATGTCCACATTTCCTAGGGTATCTAAACATTTACGACATTGTGCATCTAAAGTCCACGTTTCACATGCATATAATAGTATGGAAAAGACATATATTTGCGCTGTTTGTATTTTCGTGTCTGTTTTCAGTTTTGAATTGGAAACAACAGCTTTAATATTGTGGAATGTTTGTTTTGCTATTGCTATCCTTTCCCTTATTTCGGTTGTGTCTTTGCAGTTGTTTGTTATGATTGCGCCGAGGTATTTAAATTGTGTTACTTGTTTTATAGTTTGTTCTCTACTTGTTAAACTGAAGGACATGTTCTCATCTTGTTCACAAGCTACCTTGCATTCTGTCTTTTTCACGCTCAGTAATAATCCTTTTTGTCTCACTAAAGTCTTCTAATTTGTCTAATATTTTTTGGACATCATCTGGCGTGCATGCCATTAACATGGCATCATTTGCATATCTTATGTTGGTCAGGTTAACGCCACCAATGCTTATACCTCTCATGTTTTCAATTTCACAGAAGATGATTTCACTATGGGTTGAAGAGGTCTAGTGAGAGAACACAGCTTTGTCTCCTCCTTTCTTGATGATAAAAAAAGCTAATGTCTCGTTATCCATTTTGACACAAGCTGTTTGGTGCCAATACAGGTTTCTTACTAGTCTAAGGTCTTTATCATCTATTTCTATTGATTTTAACATTTTGAAGAAGGCTTTGTGTTGTATGGAGTCGAAGGCTTTGGAATAGTTGATGAAGCAAAGGTATATTTTTTTTTCTGTTTTTCAATTGACTTTTGCATGATCATTTGCAGTGCAAATTCAAGTTGACCGTCCCTTTGTCGTTTACAAAACCAAACTGTTCTTTGCCTATGTCCCGTGTTATTTTATTTCGCATTCTTTTCAATATAATACGAAGTAAGATCTTTGTTGCCTGACTCATGATGCTAATGGTTCGATGTTGATCGTAATCTATTGCTCCTGGCTTTTTTTGGTAGAGGATAAACGCAGACTTTCTAAGCTCGTTTGGTAAAACCACATTCTCATAGATGATATTGAATATCTTGACTAGAATGTCCACCCCAAGGTCTCCTAGGGCATCTATCATTTCGATAGAAATACTATCTTGGCCAACCGCTTTTCCTGTTTCCATTTCTGTACAAGCAGCTGATACCTCTTCTCTTAGTATTTTTTGGTCGCTTATGTCTTCTGTATCTGAATGTATTTGGTTGCTATCTCCTTCTTCACCTGAATACATATTTTCTATATATTCAGCCCAGCGTTATAAGATATATTGGGTGTTCATTGTGATGTTTCCCCGGGAGTCTCTTACACATTTTCCTCGTGTAGTTTCTTTTTCCTGTCAAGTTTTTGATTGACTCATGAAATTCTTTTTTTAATTTTTTATCCTTTTTTCTTTCAATGTGTTGGGATTCTATGTCTATGTATTGCTCTTTGGCCTTGATGCACTCTTTCTTTATGTGTCTGTCTGCTTGTTTGTATTCAATATTATTCTTTTCCAAACTTGCTTCGTCTATCCATCCTTTCTAATATCCATTTGTTTTTTGTTTCATGGTTTTTTTTATGGGAATAATATCCTTGGTTGGCTCTATTAGGCATTTTGTCAAATCAATCCAATATTTTTCTATATTTTCTGTTACTTTGATATTTTCGTATCGCTGTTTTACCTCTTCTTTGTATGTCTTTTCTCAAGAGCTCAATTTGTATCTTTAGTTGTGTTTTGCTTTTGTTTAGGCGATTGAGTTTGAGTTTGAGAATGAATTTCACAGGTCAATGATTGCTATTTATATCAGCTCTGGGTGTTGTTTTTGCTGTTTTTAACAAAAATTTTAAAGCGTTGTGGAACCAGTACGTAGTCAATTTGATTTGTATATATATGTCTCCATGGCTTTGCTATGTCCATCTCCTTCTGATGTGATCTTTGAACCATGTATTTGTTGTCATGTAGCTTTCTTTCATGCACCAGTCTATTAACATGTCTCCTCTTTCGTTTTGTGTTCCCAAACCATATTGGCCAATGATGTTTTCAACTCTTTCGCTACCTACTTTTGCGTTAAAGTCGCCGATTATGATAGTGATTTCTTGTGACTTGCATTGTGTTTTGGCTCTAAGTTCTCGTAGAATAGTTCTACATCACTTTCGTCGCTTTCTACTGTAGGAGAATATGCTTGTATCACATTCAAAGCAAAAGGTTGTCCTTTAGTTTAACTAATAGAATTATATCGGAAATTCCCCAAAAACCCACAATAGATCAGCTTATTTGGTTATCAATGAGTATTCAACTCCTCTTTCGTGTTTCGCTCCTCCTGAGCAGATTATTTCATGTCCATCAATATCAACTCTTCCTACACCTGTCCACCTCGTTTCTGCAACACCTAGTATTTGTATTTTAAATCTATTCATTTCTTCTATCAGATTTTCGAGTTTTCCTAGTTGGTATAATGTACGAACATTCCATGTGGCCATAGTGAGACTTTTTTTTGTGACGTAGCGCTTTTTGTGTTGTATCGTGAGATTGAATTGACGTGTATTTGTTTTGAGAGTCAGTGGTGTCCTGGGAAGGATTAAAACAGACAGTAAGTTTCCCGTTGCTTTCTGTCCTTGTTAATACATCTACATTTACTGTGACACGTGCTACATTTAATACATGGATTATTGATTTACTTGTTTGTAAAAACATCTAAAAGGGTGGGTGGTGGTCGGTTTCGATGGCAATGGGAGAATGGCCGACTGCCAAGCTGAACACTTATTACCCTCTGCTTTCTCCGCCCACCGCGTCGACCTCATGGATTGAGTTTTATAATAGAACCACGTCCATTACTAAATGACAGCACACTGAACAACACAACATGGGTAAAATGGTCGAAGTTTGAAAAATCATTGTAGAAAAGTTAAATCTGTTATAAATGTGTCTGTTAAAACTCTTTCCAAAATATTTTAAAATGACAACCACTTCTTCACAAATATCACAATATAAAATCCAAAGGGAACGTTAGAATTATATCCAGTGAAAAATTAAGAATTAAAGAGCACAAAAAACACACTGCTGCCAGTCAGGCGTACTACACACACTCAATCAATGATAATAATAATTATAATAATAATAATAATAATAATAATAATAATAATAATAATAATAATAATAATAATGATGATGATGATGATGATGATGATGATAATAATAATAATAACAACAACAACAACAACAATACTACTACTACTACTACTACTACTACTACTACTACTACTACTACTACTACTACTACTACTACTACTACTACTACTACTACTACTATTACTACTACTACTACTACTACTACTACTACTACTACTACTACTACTACTACTACTACTAATAATAATAATAATAATAATAATAATAATAATAATGATGATGAATAATAATAATAATAATAATGATGATGATGATGATGAGGACAATAATAATAATAATAATAATAATAATAATAATAATAATAATATAATAATATAATAATAATAATAATAATAATAATAATAATAATAATAATAATAATAATAATAATAATAATAATAATAATAATAATAATAATAATAATAATAATAATAATAATAATAATAATCTCTGACATCCTGCAGCGTGTCTGTCACCTCATATTGTTTTCGAGGCCATCAACCTTTTTAAAAATTATTATCGAGCCGACTGAGCAGTGCATTCGAGTGCGATCACTGGAGTGAGGCAGACTGATCAGATCGAAAAATATGTGTAGTTTTTTAGTTGATTTACCCACATCCACAACTAAGGTGATCTCGGGAGTTTTGGTAGGATTATTAATTTTGCCCGCACTGCCCTGTAAACAGCCACGGGATTTTTTAACGTGCACAGAGCAGTGTGATCTGCACACGTGAACTCCTGTTTATCGTTCGTCTCCGATAGGACTAGGTGTCGATCCACTTACCTGGACCAGGAGGGGGGGGTAGATGGGGGGGGGGGGGGTAGATTTGCCCGAAAAAAATTCGAGAAAATGTTTCAACCGTTAGCGGGGCTCGAACCCATTACCTTTTGGTTGAGATCCATATATATAGATAGATAGATAGATAGATAGATAGATAGATAGATAGATAGATAGATAGATAGATAGATAGATAGATAGATAGATAGATAGATACATACATAGATAGATAGATAGATAGATAGATACATAGATACATAGATACATAGATACATAGATTTATAGATACATAGATATATACATAGATAGATACATCGATAGATAGATAGATACATACATAGATAGATACATAGATACATAGATAGATAGGTAGATAGAGGCAAGGTATAACGAATAATATTTCAACAACTTACAAAAAGTACATACCATAATCAAAAACAGAGATATTGATGTACATAATACGAGAGAACTCGGTAGTCCAGAGGTAAGATGTGGGCTTCTCAACCTAAGAGTCGTGGGTTCGTGTCCGCCAGGTTAAAAAATGTTCTCGGCTTTTTTTTTTCCCGAGGTCACATTGGAAACGGACGAAAACAGGACAGTCCAGGCAAAGTAAATATATCAAAAGATCTACCAAAAGCCCGAGAAAACTTTAACGTGGGTAAAATCATATGAAAACTTACCCCCCCCCAGATATATGTAGGTCGATTAGGGTGGGGGTGGGAAAGTAAGAAGTAAGATCGGAATTGACTATATATATCTGATCGTGCGATCTGTCAATGCTACTGTCAATGTATCAACAACGGTATTGCATTTTACAAAAATAATATAGGTTTACATGTCTGAATATCGATCACAAGGTATCGTGTGTTTTTTTCAACTTCACGCTCTGATGGCTTTCTCAAATGCTTTAACACTGCGATTGCGCACGAATGTGAAAAGTGAAAATGTGCGCAGCATTCAGTGCAGCAGATCGAATGAGCTACTTAAAAAAACAAATACAAATAAATGTAACTTACATGGAATCTAATGCGGGCAAAATATTTGTGTTCTTGTTGGTGTTTTTTAAAAATAGCCATAACAATCTTTAAAAAAAATTATTTTAGTTTAATACCACCGTATCATATAATATTATTATACTCACTGTTTTAGAATACTTACATCCATATTCTATATTTAAAACGGCTGATAACATATCAGTTAGTTTAACACGCAGGGATTACACGATTCTAAAGAATAGCCATGAAATTAATTGTGGAAGAGACTTGATTATGGATAGATTGTCTGATATTATAGTAATAAAAAGAAAGTTTTAAAAAAACCGAAACAAAAAACAAAAACAAAATTTTTTTTTTAGAAAAAACAAAACAACCCATCATTACATTATACGTTTGAAAAACAGTGTAAGAATACTAACTAGGTTTGCTTGTTACTATAAGCAGAAGGTTATGAAAATAAGATCGATACTTATTTTCATGATCTATCCAACAACTCACCCTTTTCGAAGAAACAAGACAAAACAAAGTGGTTCAAAATATGCACAAGAAATCCAACTATTTCTAATGATACAAACACGAAGAAATGAAACTACGTTGCACAATCGGGTCAGATCCCTTTGCTTTATAAAACAAATAATAAGTTAACACTGTAACGAACTTGAGTAAGCTCAAACTAAATACACTACCACTGCTAATATAAAGTTACTTGCTTCTCGTCTAACTGTAGTACATGTATTCCAATCTCTGAATTTCAAAGAGTAAGCTAATACAACAGGTGTGTCTGTAATAACTGGAGCGCGCAACTGTTAGGCTGTCGACACGGCATTTTGATTATTCTAATGATCTTGTCACCAAGTAGCACAAATGTAGAATCTGCTACGGTAACATGAACCAGCCGGATAATAAGCGATGAGCAACAGGTGGAGATATGTTTAATGTAGTGGTTGGTCAGATGATTATACTTGGCATATGAATGGCATATGAATGCTGAACAAGAAGGAAGTATTAGTGAGCATTTGAAAGCAACTGGAAAAAAAGGTCGTCTGCAATAGCTGTGTATTCGATAGACATAGTTCGATTAACTTGGGAAAACCCAAAATGTAAATTTAAGGGGGTACTGGTACACTGAAAAGTAGACCCAGTGTCATAGATGATAATATAAGATACAAAAAATTAGAATCTGTAAACTGTAAATATCTTCTTTCCCGTTTCTATTTGAGTAGCGCATGAAAATGTGTTCACTATTCTAGATCTATTCCTAATTTCTCACAAGAAAGTCAATGTTCTAGGTCTCTTCTTCCTTATTCGTGCTGCTTCCAATGTAGATCTATATCAATCTAGCAAATGACGTGATATTTCCAAAATTTTGTTAGATAAACCCTGCCATTCTCTCCCGTATCTAAGAATAGACCCCCCCCCCCACGAGTTTTCAGATTTTCACGATTTATGACGCTTTGATTCTAACAATCTAGATCTAGATCTAGAAAAATCTATATTAGGAATCCAATGAAGGGTGTTAGATCTATCTTGCTAGCAATTAGGACTAGATTTAGAGGTGATTACATTTCTGGGCTAATCAACTAGAAACATAAAAGAAACGAATAATTGATTTGTTAGACACTTGGTTAATTTTATTTGTGCCCCCTAAATATAATATAGCTCTAGTTCTGTTTATTGATGGTTTATTGTTGTGTTTTTGTTGCTGTTGCTTTTTTTATATTAAACTTGATCTAAGGCAAGATAAGGTAAGATAAGGTAAGATAAGATATATCTTTATTGCCCCAAAATACAGGCACATTAGCTTGGTGATATATCTGGTCTTGCCAGTAGAACAAGATACACATTATATTACAAAAGGGTAATAAAGCATAGTATACATTACAGTTCAAGATTAAAAAAGCAAAAATCAATATAATACGGTGGCTAACAGCTCTAAAGTGTTGTAGTATTGTGTGGTGTTGGCGATGATATAATTTTGGTATGAAAGGGAGAAAATATGTATTATATACATGTCTATTTGTGGTAGGAAAGCATAATTGAATAATTGAAGGACTTAATGGAAAGCTGTCACAGCAAAATGTGACCTGAAGACGGGGCCAGTACCGTTTCATACGTCCCTCAGCCTCGTGTGTGTGTGTGTGTGTGT
>JAXRKP010001609.1:45000-108025 GCA_037039925.1 Doris montereyensis
AACAGTACGTGTACTTGTGTTAGGAGGAGGTGATTCTTGTACAGGAATTCGGTATTGCACATTGCTCAGTTTCGATATTTGGAAAAAAGAAAGAGCGAGCTGCAGGCTAGACACTTCTAAATACTTATATACTAAAAGGGTGGGAGGAGTTATTCGTTTGACTGACATTTAGCCCACCTATCATATTGTGAGGCGATTTCAGGGTGAATTAAGAGGAAACAGCAAGATGAAAGATAAGTAAAAGAATAGAAGAAGGAAAGAAGTAGGACCTACCAGGAGCACTCACCAACCACCCACATGGGGGGGGAGGAGAGAGAGAGAGAGAGAGAGAGAGAGAGAGAGAGAGAGAGAGAGAGAGAGAGAGAGAGAGAGAGAGAGAGAAGGGAGATGAAGTAATTAGAACTAGAAAAGCAAAACAAAGCAGTCGTTCATGACGACATTGATTATCAAACAATCTGTTGAAAATGGTTACTAAAACGTCACTTCTAGCTGCAAATTATGTATCCATAATCGATGCTTGTACTAAACTAAAAATGGTTGACAACTGCAAATTATGTATCCATAATCGATGCCTGTACCAAACTAAAAATGGTTGACAACTGCAAAATGTATCCATAATCGATGCCTGTACCAAACTAAAAATCCATAATCGATGCCTGTACCAAACTAAAAATGGTTGACAACTGCAAATTTTGTATCCAAATCGATGCCTGTACCAAACTAAAAATGGTTGACAACTGCAAATTATGTATCCATAATCGATGCCTGTACTAAACTAAAAATGGTTGACAACTGCAAATTATGTATCCATAATCGATGCCTGTACCAAACTAAAAATGGTAAACCCTATTGCTCGACAGAATTAAACATAAAGTTTCTTATTTTTTAGTTTATGTTACTTGAAAAGATGTTTAAAAGAAACAAACAAAAACACACACACACAAAAATCAACAAAAGGAAACAAGCAATTATATAATATAAAAATAGTATTGATTTAATTGTATTCATATAGCATTTACATTTATTTAATTTTGTTCATACCGTATGACAATACGTATACTAATACTCATAGTCATAGTATTATACTTGACGCAGAAAATTACCAAGGGGAAATAATGCATATAAATATGTACATTTATTATAAAAATAATATTGTCTCTCTTCTACATGACCTACCTTTGTCCCGTTATCCAAGTCCGAGCTGACTTTCACAATAATAATATTATGCTGATAATTACATGTACTACTACTACTACTACTACTACTACTACTACTACTACTACAACAACTATTTGACTACTACTAATAATAAGTAACTTTTTTTTTTTAAACGATGGCTGTGAGATGTTTGCACGTTCATTGCTGATAGCTGATGGTAGTGATTGCAAAAAATTCTGTGATGATGTGTGTTGAAAACTGTGTATCTTGAACTGAAACCTCAGAAGTGTGTGTTTGCTTGTGTCTTGGTACTGCACTTAAACTTAAAGTGCGATTGTGTGCAACATCTAGTCAATTAATCAGTGTGATACAAAAGGGATTATGAAAAATAACCACAATAGTGCAAATGTGTTCTTCCCTTTGTGGCAAAGAATATCTCGAAACAATACAGCCACAGAGACTACATTTAATCAAGCAAGAGATAATTATATTCAGATAATGTTCGGTGAATGTGATAGATGACAGTTTTTTTTTTTTAATACAACTCGTTCCAACTCCTATCCTAAAAAAAACCCTCTCCTTACCAACACAAACAAATCAGAACTCAAAACCTCAGTCACATTTTCAGGAAAAATTTTAAAGGGTAAACAAATGACATCTCACAACACTCTTGCAGTAGTATCCGTTTTAGTGCGAATGAGAAACATAGGCAATGAATAATAATATGTTTAAAGGCACATGCATGCTTCTCTGAGGCCAAAAACAAATGGTAACACCGTAGCATAGCAGTGACCAGCCTTGCCGAGATGGGAAAGAAGCAGTAGGAACGTAATGTTTAATTTGAGCTGAAGTCATGGAGAACAGTAACCCCTTTATAAGCCATCATACAGAGGTGACCATGAAACTGGACCTCTGACCACCGTACATAATGCTTTTATAGTCAGTAGGATTACACAAGGACACTACAACCAGGATCTTTGTATTATCATCCTATTCTTTGAAATATGTTTGTTATGCATAATGTGTAGGCCTATATTGCGTTGGTGTATGTAAATACATGCCTTGATTTATAATGTTTATCCATGTTTGAGCATTCTGAGATTGATATATATTGAGGTGGGGCGCTATACAAGAACTGTTTATTTATATTATTTTTATTATTCTTATTTTTATACCACGAACATTGATAATTGGAAATCTCTTTACAAGAATAAGCATACATTGCAAAAATTCATCATAAACAATATATGAGTTTCAAAAAGTCAGCAGCAACCCAAATGGGGTTTCACTTTCAACAGAGTATTGTTTGTATAAGTAAGTAAGAATGCTGTATTTGTGATAGCACAATAATAGGAAAGTCAAGCCACTAAAGGACAATATACAATGTATTTAATGAAAAAGTCAATATATTGTGAAAAGAAATTAAATGAACATCATTGAAGTGGAAACTTTTGAGGAAAGCTATTATATGAGAGAACTTATTAATTATAATGTCATCCCCTCATATAAGATAAAGAGAGAGACTTTGTAAAGGGATATTTGGACACTTAAATATCACAGATACTCTAAACTGCTACATTTTTCTCGAGACTGCATGAAAGTTGTAAAACTTAGGACTTCTTATTTCTCTTCTGACATTCTGAAAAATCATTAAATCTGTGTAAAACTTATATCATCCTAATGAAGTTTTTTTCATTTTTCTGTCATGTTTGTCCTCAATAAACTCGTTTTGAAAAGCCAGAATGCCTTATTCTGTGTTTTTCGTCATGTGTCTGCATCAAGGATGTGATACCTACGTGTTTACATGCAAAAACGTACCGCTAGTCTTTCCTAGCTACATAATGTGGTATGAAATTAAACAGAATTCAAGCACCATATTGTAGTATTTGTAATGCTAATCCGCATACAACTACAAATGTACAGACGGAGAAGCGAGGCAAGGGGCATGTAGAAAGTGACAAATAAACACATGAAATAAAGACTGAAGCCTCATAGGCATTAAGACAAGACAAATAAACACATGGAATAAAGATAAGCCTCATAGGCATTAAGACAAGACAAATAAACACATGGAATAAAGATTGAAGCCTCAGAGGCATTAAGACAAGACAAAAAATACAAAGGAGTAGGAAAAAAACAACTTTGGGCACTAGACAGAATCGAACCCGCGACTCTTCGCTGACACCCATTGTCTCACCATGAAAAGAGAGTGCACTATGAGCCTTGTAATGACTCTTACTCAATAAAGCTTCTTCATCTTTATGGCCCTTCAATATTTCTTCCATATCTTTATTCATCATTTTTCAACTGATCAATCTAAAACAGCATTGTTTGGTTAGTTGTTTTTCTAAAATGTGATACAATGCATCATCCATATTTTATCCTACGAATTTGTTCAAGTTTTTGTTCATGTCTGTAACTTGCACATTGTAACCATTTTATTTCTACGTCTTAGCTTTTCATACTCTTAAACAAATTCTGTACTTTCTCATGATCAGTGAAATAATTTGAAAAGAACATTCCCGTGAAATTATCACATAAGACATAATGTTTTCATTCTTTTGTGTTTTAAACCTTTTTTTGTTATTCTTCTATTTAATAAAAGTTTTAAAATTCATATTTTGTTGTCCATTCTATAATTCCCTTTGGAATGAGTCTTTGCGTATTCGTTTAAGCCTGTCATGTAGTTTGCTGTCATATGGCAACATCGTGTTGACACATCTAGATGTGTTAGATGTTGCCATATGGCAATGTTGTGTTGACACATCCACTAGTGTGTGATGTTGCCCTATGGCAACATACCTCTAGCTAGAGGTGACATAAACAATATTTATTTTAAATGAATGGCTTTATAGTATAGCAGTATAGTCTCAATACTGGTAAAATATTGTATCACAGATTAAAAAATGTACTCTCAAACATTTAATGCAGCAATAAAAGGTTTAAGAATCTAATGCGTCATTCCAAGTCACAGTACTTCAATCTGTTCTGAATCAAGTCACTCCTGAACAGTCAGGTATGTTACTATTATATTTACATAGATCTATGGAGATGTGGATCTTTGAACTCTTCTCACATCTGTTTATTGTTGTTGATAGAGAGTGACTTATTAAGCTTTATGGTCTTACAACAAAAGCTTGGGAATCGGTGAGCATTTGCATTGTAGTGTAAAAACCTAAAAATAAGTGACAATTGCAGTTCACAATTTTCCAAATATTTACTTCAATAGGATATTCCAAAAACAGGATGATATTCTCCTTATTTATAATTGCAAAAAAATTACGATTTATGGCAAAGTATCACATCATCATATTCTCCTTAAAAATTGTCATATCAAGGTATAACAGCATCAAAATATACAGATTTAGCATTAAAAGTTCTTTCCACTAGCATCTTACAAGAGATGCTGGGAGGAAAAACTTTAATTTGAGTTTGACGTACCTAATGTTTAACTTAAATAGATGTGAACCCAACATTAGATGAAGTCAAAAAGTAGAAAAATTTGCAAGAACTTTCCTTGGTTGTCTTCGCTGGAAGGACAGCTTAACAAAGACAAGGAAAAGCGTAAGTTTATAACAACCCTACAAAGCTAAAAGTTTTCTTTGTTGTAGTAAAACTTGGTGCTAGTCTCAGAACTTGAAAATCTGTTGCAGTGTTTATGAAGAGTAGTTGATAACGCTTGGGCCCACAGAAGAAGACACCAGTCTTTTTCCTGAAAATTGGCAACAACAAAAAAAGTAATAGATAAAATATTGATCATTTGCATATTATATACTTTCAAGAAATATGAAGAGCACAGGAGATTTGACAAGAAACCTTTAAACTGAGTTTACTAAGTATAGAAAAACATCTAGCTGACAAAAAAACAGTAAACCAAAAAGCAAAGAAAATAAATAAAAGACAAAGTTATAAACAAAAAGAGTAATGAGTAATAAAAAGTGCGCCTAAACAGAATTTGTCGAGACCCTTTGCTTTTTCTCTTATATTTTTAAGACAAACTTGTAAACTTATGAGTATGATACATGACGCATCATTCACACAAAAAACATCATCGTTTTCTTCACAATACTTTGGTTTGCATCCTTTTCAACTCCACAGTTTGTTAGCAGCATCATGTTCTTATTTAGAAGTGAGAGAATGGAGTAAAGCAAGCTTACAACCTTTCATATGAGCAAAGATCATGTCAAAATCAACCGTATCCGCACTCAAACCAACTTATTGTTTCGTGAACCCACAACACCTTATGTGACTGCAGCTTTAAGTCTTTCTAATTTTATCCACGAGATCAAAATGAAACACGAAAGCGCCTGCAATGAGACTGTGAATGTTTACAAGTGTGACTACGGTCATGAATGAGTTTGTGTGAATGTGAAAGCTTATTTTCTTGTGTTGTGTGTGTGTGTGTGTGTGTGTGTGTGAATATGTTCATGAATATGTTTATGTGAATGCAAAAGGTTATTTTCTTGTGTGTGTGTGTGTGTGTGTGACTATGTTCATGAATGAGTTTGTGCGAATGTGAAAGGTTATTTTCTTCACCCTTCAATCAGACTGAATGCTTGTGCATGTGTGTGTATGTGTGTTGTAAATATGTTCATGAATGTGTTTGTGCAAATGTAACAAATCATTCTCTTCACCCTGCATGGTTCTCTGCCAGTTCTTTAAAAGCATCATCCCATTGAGGTCTGCCATAGAAGGTTTTCTGGTGCAGTCCAGTGATAGCATCGTATGCGAATAGTCATCATGCATCATGATGGTTCTAGCCTGGAGAAAAAGAAGAAAGTTACACAATATGTGTTAAAAATAAATGATAATAATAATATTAATAATAATAATAATAATAATAATAATAATAATAATAATAATAATAATAATAATAATAATAATAATAATTAATAATAATTTGAGTTTAGGTTTTTGCTTTTAGTATGTACATGAGTAACTGTCAAAATACAGTCATCCTATATCATTGAAAAGTTTAAAGGTCCTAGGTTGCCACAGAAAAGGCCGCCATCTTGGATTTTGACTCAATTTTCAAAATCTATCTCCTCCCTTAGTTATGAATAAAATCACTCAAAACCTGTGCAGATCGTCTTTTCCATTCATATCTAAAGAGTGACGTCAGGGTTTTTTTCAATAATTTGGATACTTTTTTTAATATGAATTTTTGAAAATACTATATATCGTACAAAAACGGCGTTTTTATTACAAAAAAAATAATTTCTCAAAAAGTTTACAATATATAAAAAAACGATCTCATTCTATTAACATTGACAAGAGGAACCTGTGTGCCAAACATAATACAAATCGTTCGGTAAATGGCGGAGGAGATAGAATTTTAGTGTGGAAAAACTACACGAGAAAAATTGAAGTAAAAAAATCAACAGAAAATAACACAAAACAAACATTTAAGATAGGTTTCCCCTTGTTGTATCATCCCCTTACTCTTTCAACAGTCTCTGGCATTGTTACTTATATAAATAGGATTACAAATTTAGGTTTAGATGTGCACTGTTGTGAAAACAGACGTCGAAATGACCAGTTTTTTGTTTTTTCCTCTATATCCTATGCCTGTGCGCGTGTTTACATACACACTGACGCACAACGCCTCTTATATCACACAGCGAAGGGAGACGCACAGATCGTCGGTGTCGGCAAAACGAGGTCAAATCGTGTCGATGAACCGCCAATATACAAATTTTTACTGCCATTTTCTCAGTCAGTGTTAGGGTAATATAAGGTCAAATTTTTTATCGTTTTACCTACCCTCGCCTATAAAATATTTTGTCCCAAAAAAATTACACGTCATATGGACATTTTTCTGCCATGAACTTGTAGATAAATGATCATTCTACCCGAATATGCAAAGAACAGAAAATCAACCTTTTGGTCCAAAACTCGCCAGTCCAGGTGCCCCCCCCCCCTTAAGTCGATGAAATTACAATGATAATTACTACTATTACTACTACTACTACTATAACTACTACTTTTACTGCTGCGGCTGCTGCTACCACTACCACAGTGAATAAGAATGATAATAATTACCTGATTAGCGTCCCAACCAAGGGTAAGATAGATGTTGTATTTCAAGAAGTCAGGGTAATTCTGTTGTCTCATCTCTTTCTCTAAATTAAGCAGCAATTCCTTAAACCATTCGAAGGCACTTGTGTCACGACACACCCAATACAGGTGAACCTTCTTCAAACTTATGGACCCCTTCTGTTGAGAAACCTTGTACCTGTCAAATAATAGCAAATATTTGAAAGCTTAAAATTGCTTTTTCAAAAGGACACCTTTAACACTTTATAAGCAAACTTGTAAAATTCAGTTTGTTTTGTTTCATTTCAAAGAAAAGAACTCAATTTAGTTTTATTTCATATATTGATGATAAATATAAAATTGACTTATCATAATAATCTATATACACATGCATGCTTACAGATTTCGCATCCTTTAATCCTGTGGTAAAATGCGTTATTCAAAACACTATTTATTATTTTATCTCGTTATACAAAAAGCAGTAGAGCTAATGGTTAGGTGTATCTTACTAGAGCCCTTTAAACACTCTTTCTTGCATGTATGCAGATAGTCATTAAAATCCAAGCTGAGGAAAGCAGAAATAGGAAAGCCATTCCCGAAACTTGGGACCAGAAAATTAGTTTGTGAAATAAGATTAACTGTTTAGGGAATATCATAAGCGTAGAACGAAGAATATTGGTTGGGATTTGTCATGAATTTGGGGCTTCAGTGCTTTTATCGAACACGTGTTCGGGGAATATAGGCTGTACAGTGATGTATTTGTCATGTAAATGCATAGATTGCGTAACACTTGGCTCTTCCGATTTTCAAACAGTGTCCATCCGATTACAAACTTAACAAACTGATGACGCCACTGATAATAGTCCCCACCCCCCATCCCGATGCTTGATTTCAAATTTGACATTTAAAACAATTTACTCCATATAAGAAAATCTCTGTGTACCTCAGTCTATTCCTTAGAGACAGTTCTCCTACACAGATAATGCATGTGATTCTTCCCAAAAAATATCTTTCTCTAACAATCTATGAATGATATTTTAACTGAACCTTTATCCATATCTATCTATCTATCAACTCTTTTAAGGTCATTGATAATCATCATCATCAATCGCATATCCCACAGAACATTGCATCCCTGGCAGCACCTCTAAATGTGTCATTCTTCCAGCCTCTGTTCAATATTATGTCTTTCCAAAAAGCTTTCTCTATATCTTTTTCCCATCTTCTGCATGGCTTCCCTTTGGGTTTTTCCCCCATTCATTTTACTCTCCAAAACATCTTTCCTGTTTTGATTAATAATGCATTGCCTAAAACACAAATGGCTCCCAAAAGCCGTTCAAGAAAGAGAAAGAAAGAAAGAAAGAAATACCAACCATATTGACTTCATTACGGATGCAAAAGGAGTGATTCCAATACCACACCCAATGAGTACAGCTACATCATACATAAAAACATCCTGAAATTCAAAGAGTGCAATGTAAATTGACTTCAAGTGTTATAGGAAAAATAAATAACTGCACCAGGACAAATACATGGTTATTTGTATTTGATTCTTCATAAGACCACAAAGAAGACCACTCTTTCTCTTCCCTCCCCCCTCTCTCTCTCTCTCTTCCTCCTCTCTCTGTCTCTGTCTCTGTCTCTGTCTCTGTCTCTGTCTCTCTCTCTCTCTCTCTCTCTCTCTCCCTCTCTTCTTGATGGAAAGATCTCTCTCTCTCTCTCTCTCTCTCTCTCCCATTATGCAGATGGAAAGATGTAAAGAGAGAAAGAGAAAGAGAGGGGAGAGAGAAAGAGAGAGAGAGAGAGAGAGAGAGAGAGAGAGAGAGAGAGAGAGAGAGAGAGAGAGAGAGAGAGAGAGAGAGACAGAGACAGACAGACAGACAGATAGACAGACAGACAGACAGACACAGAGAGAGAAAGATAGATAGAGAGAGAGAGAAAGAGAAAGAGAGAGAGACGTTGGGAGGGAGGGAGGGAGGGAGGGAGAGGGAGAGAGAGGGAGAGAGAGAGAGGGAGAGAGAGAGAGAGAGAGAGAGAGAGGGAGGAGGGAGGGGGAGGGGAGGGAGGGAGGGAGGGGGAGGGAGGGAGGGAGGGAGGGAGAGAGAGAGAGAGAGAGAGAGAGAGAGAGAGAGAGAGAGAGAGAGAGAGAGAGAGAGAGAGAGAGAGAGAGAGAGAGAGAGAGAGAGAGAGAGAGAGAGAGAGAGAGAGAGAGAGAGAGAGAGAGAGAGAGATGGTTACATTGATAGATAGAATGTTAAACATCATCATGTCAAACGGTGACAAATAGCTATCTTTTTTGCACCAATCATGAAAGCAAAGGCAACTTACGAATAGGGGCTAAAGTCTGTTCTCAAAATTTCCTTTTCGGCATACTGCTCTAATGTTTTCTTATTTCATCATTTATACAATGTGATATAATTATTTAATCATGTGCCGTTTAACAATGACACATTTAAGTAAAACTAAAACAAATTCACAAAATCCCTCATGAAACACAAATGAGACAAACTGCATTTGCAATGAATGACTTACTTCACTTGCTGTTCCAAAAGGCCCATCAACATAAATCCTGAGAAATAATGAAAGGCAACATAATTCATTGTTCCTAAATATGCATCTTAACAATTCACGCTATTTTGAAAAACAAGAGAATCTCTATCAATACTTTAGAGTTGGACATTCTTTGTGCATTAAAAGTTCTGTTGCCAGGCACTAAAAGTAACAATATTTTTGCATGTAAGTTCTAAATGTTGTCAGAACGTTTAAAGACAGAAAATATCATTGTTTCCTTCTCATTGAGTGCAACTTTTATCCACCTAAGCAGCCATTTGAAACAGATTTTAAAGTTAAAAAGTTGGAATAAAAACTGTTCACGCCTACCCACATAACCTCAGCATCGAAAAACTGACTCGATCTAATAACTGAGCACTCTGGAGGCATTGAAACCTCTATTAAAAAGGTCTATACTCAAAATAATACAAACTTTGTTGTTTGCTTTTTTATTCAATACTCTTTGTCTTCTAAAAATGGCCATCGTTATCCATGGCAAACAATTAAGCAAATGCAAAAGTACATTGTATGATAAGGCAAAATCACTTGAATTTGAATAAAAATGAAGAGAATTTTATAAAGTGTTAAATCAATAACAACTGTCTTCTACAAACTACTCTTCTTTCTCAGGCAATAACTGACCGTGGCATTTTCCAGGCTTCTTGGAATTCCCCTTCATCCACATGACAGAGCTTAGCCACATCATTGGTCCAGTCTCCAACACGACGGATGTGCACAGAGAAGTAATCATCATTGGGAGCCTAAAAAACCCACACAAATTTAACAGTCTTAGCATCCTATTATGTGACCTGTCAAATCTATCCACCTGTTACTTAAAAGAAATAATTAAAACAATTGTTGTTTTCCAACTGGCCTGAAAGATCCAGGGGTTTACAGGTAACATATACTCCAGTATGGTGAAGACAACTAACCAATCAATCGAACAATCTCACTCTCTCTTTCTCTCTCCCTCTCCCTCTCTCTGTCTCTGTCTCTGTCTCTGTCTCTCTCCCTCTCTGTCTGTCTGTCTGTCTGTCTGTCTGTCTGTCTGTCTGTCTGTCTGTCGGTCCGTCTCTCGTCTGTCCGTCCGTCCGTCCGTCCGTCCTCTCCCTCTCTCTCTCTCTCTCTCTCTCTCTCTCTCTCTCTCTCTCTCTCTCTCTCTCTCTCTCTCTCTCTCTCTCCCTCTGATGGCATCAATGGCCTAGTGTTTAGACTGACAGGCTGGGAATCATAAAGTGCCAGGTTCAAATCCTAGGAAACTGGATCCGACGTTGTGTTCCTTTGGGAAAACGCTTAACATGCATTTTTCCCCACTCGACCCAGGTGCAAATGGGTACAAGCACTAGCTTGAGAGTAAAAAGATGCATCAAGACAAGCGTCCTGTCCAGGAGGTGATTATAATCACCTGTCCCACTTCACACTACAGACACCGGGACAAGCTTCAACTCTCTGGGCCGTAATCGCCTTGAAGGAACTTTACTAATTTTACTAAAGAGACTTACTGAGGTAAGTGTAAATGGATGCCACTCAAGTCTAGAGACACTGGGACACTGAATGAAAACGTACTGGCCAGGGCCTGGATAAAATCCTTTTTCTTCAGCTGAAGCTCAAACACCCTTGATGGATGATTTACAACCTGTTGGGATTATTATAAAAATTGACATTAAAGGAGAAATTCAAATTGTTATGGTCAGAATAATTTCATTATACATAATTTTCCTTGTCGAAAAATCTCTTTATAGTTCATTTGTTATAATTTATCTCCTTAATTTATTTACCACATTAATTGTTACTGTTACATGAAGTGATGCTTGTCCATCAATCAGTCTGTATGTTATGCTACAAGTTGTGTCATTTAATAATATAATAATCCTACCTCGTGTCAACAAAAATAACTTTTTAAGTCTAGCGGTTAATGTATTTGAAAAAAACCCATAAAAAGATTCTCAGTGTTAGGCTTGCTGGTAGGTCTCTTACCCATGCAGCTCCAGCAGTGTGGAATTCTCTCCTTCTAGACCTAGGTTTGATAACATCTGAATCAGAGTTTAAAACAGGTTTTAAGATATATCTTTTACTGCCAATGTAACGGATTAGTCTCATTCTTAATGACATTAATCTTGTGAATGTAAATGTTTTGTTTTGATATGCTTCTTGTATGTAATTGTAGCCAGGGTGATGATTGCGCCTAGAGCTGTCTTCACATGGGATTGGGCGCTGTATAAATAATCTTCACTATTATCATAACTACATGAAGCGTATGTATGTCACCTTTGTTACGACCACTCTTTGTAATCCACTGACAAGTCTTGCGATCCTCTCAATGAAATAAATTACTGCTGGAAACAGAAGCCATAGCCAACTCTGAGAAATAGATATATGTAAGAAACAAAACACACAAAAAATTAAAGAGAAACACTGCCTTTTGAAAAATGTATTTGTTTTCAATATGATGTAGTATAGGCAACAAGTAGGACATGCTTTCTTTCATCCTCAGCAATAGCTGTCAGACAGAAGCATTATGAGGTGTTGTAGCTGAACCATCGGGCAGTGGACAGGTAAGCACCTGTACAGTGAGTAGATGATCCCGCCCTCCACGAGTCTCCTGCTGCCTTGCAGGCAGGTCTTGGCTGACCAAAGACTAAGGGAGTTAACCCTGACAGAAAACAACCTGCTGCCTTGCAAGCCAGTCTTGACTGACGAAAGGTAAAGGGAGTTAACCTTGAAAACAAATAACCTGCTGCCTTGCAGGCTGGTCTTGAATGACTAAAGGCTAAGGGAGTTAACCCTGACAGAAAATAACAAGGCCTGGTAAGGGGCCTCAATGTGGCAGCCCCACCATCTACCTAGGGTACAATGGGCTAATCCCCTGCTTATCCAAAACAACCTGATTCAGAGACATAAAAGTAATATTACTTTTATGTCTCTGAATCAGGTTCAGATCTTTCAAGACGAACTTGGAAAATAATACGGACTGTGATTTTTGGAACATGGAATGTTAGGGCAATAAATGGAAAAGAGTTAGAATTAGTTGAAGAAATGGAAAAAATTCAAAGTAGATATTTTAGCTATTACAGAAACAAAGAAATGGGGACAAGGAATAGAAAATGTAGGATCAAATCATACTTTAACCTTCTCATGAGTAGATGTCAAAGGTGGAGCTAGAGCTAGAGCAGGAATATGCCTCCTAAGGCATGAAAAACTACTAGAAAGTTGGAAATTTATAAGCCCACGGCTATTAGAGGTAAATATTAAACCAAAAGAAGAGAAATTAAATAATTAACAGCTTATGGACCAAACGAAGACGCAACTAAAGAAGAAAAAGATATCTTTGAAAACGATTTACAAATAGCTGCAGAGAATCTTAATCCAAACAGGAACTAATGCTTTTAGGAGATTTAAACGCTAGAGTAGGCAACAATGTAGAAACGTCAGGAGGAGTAATAGGTAAAGAAGGAGTGACAACAACTTCTCCAAATGGAGAGAGACTAATAGATTTTTGCCTAAAGAATAACACCTTTTTTTTCCCATAAAGATATCCACAAAGAGTAAATGAAGACAGGCATGAAACAGTCAATGATAGACTACATAATAGTTAGCAGCTCCCTTTTTTTACAGTACATTGGATGCAAGAGTAAACAGAGCAGCAAAAATATTTAGTGATCATCACTTAGCGATTGCCAAAATGAGATTACTGACTGAAGAAAACAAACAGAAAAGGAAAGAGAAGAAAGCTACTTAACTCAAAATAGAGGAACTAAACGAACCAGTAGTAAAACAGGTATACCAAATCTAGATTATCAGTGAAAGACAAATGAATCTGAATGATAGCACAATAGAAGAAAAGTGGCAGATGTGTAAAGAAACACTCCTCAGTTGTACTGAAGAGATCTGTGGTAGGAAACAAATTAAAGGAGATAGGAAAAGAACAGCATGGTGGAATGAGAATGTCAAGACTAAGCTCAAAAAAAAGAAAGGATGCCTGAAAGAAATACTTGCAAACAAAGAGACCAGAGGATAGGATAGATTACGTGAATAAAAGAACTATCGCCATAGAGGAAGTTAGGAAAGCAAAACAGGAGCAATGGAAAGAGTTTGGACAAAGACTTCAAAAAAGCTATCAAGGAAATCAAAAGCTGTTCTGGGGGGGGGCAATGAAGAGCATGAGAAAGACCAAAGCATACCCAATACGACAAATTAAGAATGCCAAAGGAGAAATAATGAAAGAAGACAGCGAAATCATGGAAACATGGAGAAAGCATTTTCATCAATTACATAATCCCTCAGAACGTATGAAACAAGGAGTAAAGATCAATTAGTAAGAGTAACAAGTAATCCAGAGGAGACAGCTGAAGATGTAGATATCTCAATGGAAGAAATCAAAACAGCTATAAGAAAAGCGAAATTAGGAAAAGCCCCAGGAGCAGATCTAGTTTATCCAGAAAATGATTAAAAACCAAGGGAGAGAGGCAGACAAACTACTACATGCAATATGCAAACAAGCATAGAAGTCCAAACAGGTGCCAGACGACTGAAAAAGGGAACAGTAGTACCAATACATAAGAAAGGATCAACTATGGAATGCTCAAACTAGAGAGGGATATCACTATTTAGCGTACCAGGAAAAGTGTATGCCAGGATACTGGAAATGAGACTAAGAAAAAGAGTAGAGATCAGATTGAAGAGCATCAGAGTGGATTTAGACCAGGAAGAAGTGTACAAGACCACATATTTACAATAAGACAAATAATAGAAAAATCCTTGAGAGAAAACATTGAATTGCACCTGTGTTTTATTGACTTAGAAAAGGCATTTGACACTGTGAGGAGGGGTGAACTATGGCATTCCTTAAAAGAACACAATGTAGAGCAAAATTTAATAGAAGCCATTAAACGTTTTTACAATAAACCAACATGTACAGTGAGAGTAGCTGGAAACATATCTGCAGAATTTGATGTAGATATAGGAGTAAGACAGGGTTGTGTCCTAAGTCCTCTTTTGTTTATCACATTTATGGATTCAGTCGGCAAAGGCATCCTCAAACATGAAGAAAATGAATGTAGGTATGTAGAAGCTCAAACCAGTAAATGTATCAATGCTTTCATTTGCCGATGATTTAGTTCTGTTTGGAAAATCAGGAAGTGACTTTCAGTAGAATATCAATATTATGAACAATGAACTAAATAAAGAGGAATGATATTAAATGCAAAGAAAACCAAAACACAAAATCTTAAATTGGGCAGGGAGAATTTAGAACAAGTTGAAAGCTACAATTACCTAGGAGTAATGGTTAACTCAGAGGGAAAACTAAGAGAAGAAATCAGCCAGAGAATCCAAAAGGCAAGTGCAATATATAACCATCTAGGAAAGGCATTTGTAGGTAAAACAAGAATTGTCAACAAAAACCAAAATGGCAAAATACAATACAGTTTATTGTCCTACTCTCCTCTATGGCAGCAAAACTTGGACTTTAGACATTAGAGAATACAGTAGAGTACAGGCAGCTGAAATGAAATATCTAAGAAGAGTAGTAGGGAAAACTAAAAGAGACAAAATCAGAAACATAACAATAAGAGATCAAACCAAAGCAGATGGCATAAAAACTAAGATAGAAACAAATCAATTGAGATGGTTTTGGCATGTAAACAGACTGAATGACAATAGAATAGCTAAATCAGTATACAGTGCTAAAGCCCAAGGTAAAGACCAAAAGGCAGACCTCGGAGAAAGTGGGAAGAAGATATAAAAGAGGCATTGAAGCATAGAAATTTAACTTCTTTGGAAGGAAACAGAAAATGTCAGGACAGGGCATCCTGGAGAAAGATCATCTCGGCATCTGAATCCATACACCGAAAGGTAGAATGGGAACTGATAAAGAAAGAAAGAAAGCTGAACCGTATTGTTGTGAGCTTCCAATCATGAAGACACTGGTTCAAGACCCACTACAGGCACAGACAGGGTTTTTTTTTCTTCACAACAGTATACTCTTAGGAAAAGTACTTCAATCTACTTTCCTCACTCATCTCAGTTGTGAATGAGTACTCAGCTATAAGTAGAGAAAAATCTTGTCAATATGTTAGTATGAAGTGCCTAACAGACTGCTGTACTCTACATGCCCCAGGAGTTGACAAGGACTTTGAATGAAATGACCTGCTGGAGGATAAATGATTTTCAGTCTGTAAGCCTGCAATTGTGTGGAAATACTGACTAAAAATCAATCTTTATCTACTTTATTATCTTCTTTTTGTTTGTTTTCCTTCTCGTTTTCGAGACGCATCACAACCACTATTAACTGACACTGCCTGTGGATTTTTTTATCATTGACACAAACCTTAGACTTGATCCTTCAAAGTGAGGCTCAGGGCAACTGACCAGTTTCTTTTGCATACATGCTTCTGGAGGATGGTCCTTCAAATTTGTTTGCTTGTGAATGATCATCCTGTAAACAAATGATGACATCAGATGAGTTGCTCTCTTTTTTTATCTTGTAAGGATGATATCAATTGCAAATTTAAGGTGCTAGCTTCATCACAACTATCACCATTACCCCTTCTACTTCTCATAATATCAGTACATCGACGATGACTACTGCTACTGTGACTACTACTACCTCAACGATTTACATCGGCTGCAGCTACAATGCCTTTCGTTACATTCACCCTTACCCGTATCAACCCCTCCCTCTCCATCCCCATCCTACCTAAATTCCCTTCATTTAACAACCCTCACATACATAAACAATTTTGAAGTTTAAAAGTACTTACATTGCTCATTGTAACAATAACAGCAGAAATTAGTAAGAATCTCAATATTTTTCCTTTAAGAATGGTATTAAAAAACATAAAAACAACAATGATAATAACAATAATAATAAAAATAATAATAATATAATAGTAATAATAATAATAATAATTATAATAATAATAATAATAATAATAATAATAATAATAATAATAATAATAATAATAATAATAATAATAATAATAAATAATAATATAATACAATAATAATAATAATAATAATAATAATAATATAATAATAATATGATAATAATAATAATAATAATAATAATAATAATAATAATAATAATAATAATAATAATAATAATAATAATAATAATAATAATAATATAATAATAATAATAATAATAACAATAATAATAATAATAATAATAATAATAATAATAACAATAATAATAATTAAAATGATGATAATGATGATAATCTTATGTAAAAAAAGTACTTTGGGGAGCCCTTAATTTGTTTATATCCTATTCTTTTCTTTATCTGCTGAATTGTACAGTTTTTTGCAGGGGTTTTAAAATCACATTTGTATTTATGCGTATTGAGAACTTACTGAGCTCCATGGATGACGAAACCAAGGAAAAATATGATGAACAAGTGGTGAGAGAACCAAAACAGTTCAAAGTAGGATCGCCTGAAAATGAAGAAATAGACAACTTTTACACAATCATGGAAAACAGTTCAAAGTGACACTTCAATTGTATACAAAGAAAATATCAAATCACCAAATCATCATAGTCTCTCTCTGTGTCTGTTCTCTCTGTCTGTGTGTATTCCTGTCGGCGCACATATTTCAATTTAACACAAAACTGTCTGTCTGTCTGTCTCTCTTTTCACGCAACAATTGTTTCATCAATAAGGTGAATAAAGATATGTATGTAGGTGTGTTTGTAATATCATCAGAAATCAAAGTAAAATAAAAGAAGAATTCATAACGTCAAAACCTTTGAAGTTTCAAGAATTTTGAAGTGATCGACTGTTGACTAACATTATTCTAAAATTGCAATGAGTCATACCTGATGATTTCAGTAGACGAGGAAAGAATGAGTATCAAGGCCAGGGTAATGATCACACCAGTTACTCCAGCCAGCGACTTGAACAGCTCTCGGGTAACATCCTGATGAAAAGTGAAAAAATGTATTGACTTTGACATATTCATAACCATGACAATTTCAATATCAGTTTTTAAATTAAGTAGGAACCAACAATGAAAAATCTAAACTGCAATTATGCAAATATTATTCTACATAAAAAAGTAAAATGAAGGAGAAAAAATGATGTGTTAGTTTTTTGAGACTGAAGAAAAGCTCAAAGCAGGCAATAGGAAATTTTGTTGCAATGTTTATAAAGGTAGGGGTACCTGGATCATTAGAACAAAGTGAAGGATAGACACATTTCTCATTTATCAGCAAATGAATGTAAGTGGAAGTTGGGAGCATAGATTCCCTTTTCCTTATTGCACTCATCAAGATGCTTGATTATCTTGGTTTTAATTTTCAAATAGTAAGTAAGTAAGTAAGTAAGTAAGTAAATAAGTAGTAAGTAAGTAAGTAAGTAAGTAAGTAAGCAAGTAAGTAAGTAAGTAAGTAAGTAAGTAAGTAAGTAAGTAAGTAAGTAAGTCCCATACTCATAAGTTGAGCCTTGGGGAGGAGTAGAGTCCTGATTCCTGATTTTTCTAGTCATATGGCACATAATTTGAAAGTTTGCCATTGCTTTCCATGCCGCCTTTACTTTCAGTCTGAACAGACCTAGATACCCATTTCGTTGCTGAGCCAACAGGAGGGCCATAAAAATTTTGCCCAGACTAGAAAAATTTGGACCTCCTGGGCAGTAGTAGTCTAACCCTCTACCTACTGAAGCTACCGGCGTCTCGACTGTTCACTGAAACATGTGAAAAGTGAGTACGGATGACCAACTCACTAAAGTCGACTCCTTGCCATAGCTTCCAAAACATTTTTAGAAATTTCACTGAGTAACTAAGTTGCAAATATCTCTTAACTTTAAAATATCTAAAAAAGCTTACCGGATTAGCCGTTCGAATAGGGTTAATCCAAGTGCCGTTTTGGAGAGAGTGGCAACAGGCTCAAGTGGCTCCTGAAGTCGCCATCTTTAGCATCCCGTGCCTCCGCAAAACGTTCAAAGTTGAAGCAGTGAGCACCTATGTGTATAGCTGAAAAGACAGACAATTGCTATGATAACAGACGTGGACAGAACTTGATACATTTGTTTTTAGTGCTCTTACTCAAAGTAAAACTGGTAACGAACTGAAACGAACGATAATCTTCTATAGAAACATAAAGATAAAGATCGCTGATGGGTAACTTTGTCTCCAAGGACCATAATATAATATCATAGTTGCCAACCATTTCAAATTTAAAAACAGACGCTAACCGTACAAATTAAATGTAACTTGTATGACGCCTTGGAATATGCAAGAAAACCTTTATTGACTTAACTAAGAATTTACAGTAATTTTTTAAAAAGTCAGCCGATCGCTGGCCTTTCAATAAGTGTGACAGTAGTTTTATGAAATCAGAATGGTGTCTCCAGACAAATAAAATTGAGCATAGTTTGTTAAAATGTCAAATTAATAAAACATTCTAGAAAACAAAATGGAATGTTTTGGATTTTAAACATTGGATCCAGGTTTTCCTCCCTTTTATTTTTTTCTTCATTGCAAACATATCCTCCAGTTGTACTGTTCGACTTCACTCTTTTATGTTTGAATAAAACCATAAAAAAGCAGTTTGAAAACCTTCTTGTTTTGATTTACATGTTTCCTTGATTTCATCAAAAAGTCAACAAAAATCAACAAGTTACAGTAGCATTATGCAAGATCAAAATTAACACAATAAAAATTTTCCAAAAAATTAAAAAGGAATTCAAATATCGTCTACAAGTTGCAATAACTCATTTCATAATTTCAAATTATTACATACTAAAGAAGTTTGCTTTAAATACCACAATATGCTTTACATCTTGTGCTTACATATATACATATTATTTATGAAAAACATTAGATCGGCTTTTAATAAAATATGCACCCTTACCTGTATGTAAACAGATCATGTAAGCAATATATTTGTGGTACATTATATTTTTGTCGAGCTGTCTTCTAAGAAATCCTGGGCAACACTGAAAAGGACAGACAAGACAGAATAACAAAGTACTTAGTTTTATCAGATACTCAACTTTGCCTGCCAACATCTAAGAAATCACAACAAAATCACTAAATTAGAGGCTGGCCTTTTTTATAAACAACTGTTGTACTGATGCCACACTTTATCATTTTTCCTTTCTTTTGAGCCCAAGATCATTAAATAAGTCTGTTCTGTAGTTTTTGTGCTTTTGTGTCCACAAGTGTGTTTCAGTCCTCTCAATTAAACATAGATGAATCAAGCTGCATCATAGATATCGGTTTTGTGAATTCATACCAATATCGAAAATGTTAGCTAGGGATAATGAAATTACAAGTAATTTAAAAGGGCCTGGGAAAAAGCGCATCAAAGTTATTTTCAACATCAAATGCTTGAAGTTAACCATTTTGTTGAAACAAAGATAACTTTTCCTGTTTTAGTGCAATACACACGGTGGAGAGGAAAAATACAAAACCTAGTAAACGCTATTTTAGTTTTTTTTAATGACTGGATCAAGAATGTTGGGCAATTTAAAATTATCTACACCACTTTGCAGCATTTTGTCGGTTTAAAAGCAACAAGATGCAGCATTTTGATATGAGGATGAAACAAAACTCCTTTAAAACAAATCTCTTCACAAATTTTTACAGACTATTTTAATACATCTCTACTATGAGATGATAACAAGTTGAGTTTGACAAAACCCCATCAGTGATTACCGTGCAAGATCCTCTGATAAAAGTTATCAGTTTACAGACAGGAAGTAGTATGAGCATTACATTCAGATTCAAGCATGCTGCACTGCCTCTGGCCCAACTCAAGGAATTCTGGAAATATATTAAAATCAATTTTATAAATAGCTGGTATAGAGCAAAATGGTAGTATCTCCAGAATTACAATTTTTGCATGTCCCACAAACAAAAAAAGAAAAGGTTCCCACTGTCGGCAGTTCAACCATGTAACTCTAGAAAATTGAGAGCTTGAGAAACTTTGAAGCCATTTTTCTCAAAACTTCAAATTTGGAGATAGATACAACATTATAATTGCTAGTGAAAAGTACTGAGCTCAGGCGCATCTACAAATGTGTATCCAAATATTACATTAAAAAGAAACTGCTTGAAATTTACTCTGTCCACCTTATGTGGTGACCTTGAAGCCAATGGAGATGAAATCACTAGATGAGACACGACATAAAAGAATGAAAGGAAAGAAACAGGACCTACCAGGAGCATCCACTAACCGCCCACAACTTTGAAGGGATGAACGTAGGAACTAAAGTTATCTCTTTTTGCTATTGGATGTAATGTAAGGCTTTACTTATATGCAAGCTTACTATAAGAAAGCTAACAAATTACAATGACGGAGGATTCAATTTCAAACTGGTCATCATAAATTCAAAAATGTTAAAGAGTACCAAAATACCTCTATCAAATATACCACTAATGAGATGCTTTTATAAATGTCCCTTTGGTTCAACTAAATGTGTGTTTATGACCAACATGCTAAAGCATCTATTGTCTCTTCAATTCAAAAAATTTTGAGTAATAAATCATAATTAACATACAAATATAAAACTATACATTTCCACACACACTCACAATGTTACATTATGCATTATACATGTGCAGCGTTGTAGCCGAATCTGTAGTGTTGTGCACTTGTAATCTCGACGACACAGATTCAAGCCCCACAGCTAGCATAGGCGGTTTTTTTTCATAACATTGTACTCTTAGGAAGGTACTTCACTCTTTTTCCTCATTTGACTCAGGTGTGAATGAGTAACCAGCAGTAGGAGAGAAAGATCTTGTCAGAGTATTAATACAAAAAGCCTAACAAAGCCTAGTAGGCTTGTGTACTGTATGCTCCCACCAGAGTTGAGAAGGACTTCTGAATGAAATGGCTCGGGGGGATAAATGATGTACAGTCGGTGAGCCTGCACTTGTGTGGGGATACAGATTTTAAATCCATCTTCATCTTTATGCATAGTGATTAGTCACATACACACATACATAAAGGATCTCAAAACATATACGAAACTTACACCAATAAGATAACGCAGATAAAAATATTCTTCTGCATCTCTGTAACTCACAAACGTGATCCCAAATACGGCAGCATTTGCACTGAGCCAAATTAGCTGCAAAGAAAGATAATGAATGTAATTATCAAAGAAACATGTCATTTTATATTCTCCTGTGCAATCTGCAATGATAAGATGTTAAATTCTATCCAAATCTGAAAGGGACTTTGGGATGAAATCATGACAATCTAGATAGATTTACTTCAGACTAATGAGATAAAGGCACAGGCCCATCAAAGAAAATTCATAACTCTCACAAATATTGGAATACTTCCTTAAAGAAAACAAGCTGGATATCTGGAAATGAATTGTGTATTATGTATCTGAAATATAAAATAGATACTTCTCTAAATGTCAAGTAAAGCTCTGGTGAGTAGAAAACATTTTTATAAAAATTTACATTCCAACCCAACATCAACATTTAATGCCCCTTTATACATTTGTTTTTATTCAAAGGGTATCTGTTGGTTTCTGTATATTTCCGTTGAATTCTCTTTCTTTTGATTCTAATACAAATAGGCCGATGTTACATCTATCACATCGCCAAGGCGAGATACATACAGTGCAAGTAAGCGCTTCCGTACACTTCAATTGAACCTTTTTTTTATATCAAATCCTAACAATAAATGAACAAAAGAAAATAAAAATATCATGAAAACATTTAATTCTAGATCTAGAAATAGATTTTATCACAATCCCTAAGAGTTAATCCGTAACTGTCTAACTCCTAGCCAAGTACTAACACTAACAAACCCTCCTTCCCACTCCTACAATGTTATTAAATGCATCATGTGCTACAGTATTTTTACCTCTGTGGGACATCGAGGCATGCTTCCATGTCCAGATATTGAGGTGCATGTACTCACTTTCTATCTAATATGTCATTCTAAGATTAAAAATAAGCCACTAGGAAGCTAGTTTGTATAGAGACCTTATATTCACCCTTGGCCTTTGCACTAGAAACTGACCGAAAATTGATTACAAGCTTGATTCTTCTAGAATGATATTAAAATGCAGATTTAGGTCTAGATTCTTGACATTTGTGATTTATGTTGCATAGAATCTAGAGTGTATGTCTCGAATCTAGACCTAGAAGTTATTTTGATCTTGCGTTCTAAAACAATAACTCTCACAACTTGCTAAACTCAAGTGCTGATCGAGATCTTGCCTACCAAACTTACCATAATAAGCCACTTTGGCGCTTCGTTCGCTACCCAATCCACCATCCTCAAGGCTCTAGGCTTTATTTTTCATATATATATATAGATTTGGATATTATATCTTCCTTTATTCTTAATCTTAATTTAAGTTTAGACCATGGCTTGAAGTTGGATGCAGAGAATGCCAGAGATCGAAAGTAAATCTAGATCTCTACATCCAGATTTACGTCCCTTTTCTCTACCTGATCGACTGGTATCGAGCCAACTAATATTTTGGGATGTGGCGAGTAGAGCTGGACAAGATCGACACTTAAAGTTCGAAAACCTCGAGCTCGATCTCGAACTCGACCTATGACGTCTGGCTACTCCTTTCTATAACTTGTCTTTAGTGCTTTAATGTATTGTCACGGTACCTGATTGAGAGGGGAAGGGGGGGGGTGTAGTAACAAATTGGTTTCACAAGACTCATTATTGGGGGGGGGGGGGGGGGGTTCTGGGAATGCCATTTTTGTCCAAAATGGGCCAAATCTTGTCTATCATACTAGTAGATAGCAGTTAATGTAATAATCCATTCTAAAGTATAGCAATTTGGTAGTCGTTTTGATCGCCACAATAAACGCTATTCAAAACAACCTTATTTGAGGATCTCTAATGAATATTGTCTTAGATCGGCGTGAAGTTGTTATCAAAAGGCACCATCTCAAAATGAGTAAAAAGGTGCTGGTGCACTTGAAACAGTGTCAATAAGAAGAAGTTGAGAGCCTCTCAAGGTTTTATGATGTTTCAAAGTATTATCCTACTCTTTTCTTAGGTTTTATGAGAGAAAAAATGTATTCAAATAACAGAATAAACAGATATCCTCGAAAACGATTTACAAATAGCTACAGAGAATATAAAACCCAAACAGGAGCTAATGGTTTTAGGAGATTTAAACGTTAGAGTAGGCAACAATTTAGAAACATCAGGAGTTATAGGTAAAGAAGGAGAGACAATTTCTCCAAATGGAGAGAGACTAATAGATGTTTGCCTAAAGATTAACATGAAAATAGCCAACACATTTTTTTTTCCAACAATTACATAATCCCTCCAAAAGGTATGAAACAAGGAGCATAGATCAACTAGTAACAGTAACAAGTAATCCAGAGGAGACAGCTGAAGAAGTAGATATATTAATGGAAGAAACCAAAACAGCTAAAAGAAAAGTGCAATTAGGAAAGGTCCCAGGAACAGATCAAGTTTATCTAGAAATGATTAAAAACCAAGGGAGAGAGGCAGACAAACTACTACATGCAATATGCCAACAAGCATGGAAGTCCAAACAGGTGCCAGACGACTGGAAAAGGGGAACGGTAGTACCAATACATAAGAAAGGATCAACTATGGAATGCTCAAACTATAGAGGGATATCATTACTCAGCGTACCAGGAAAAGTGTATGCCAGGATACTGGAAATGCAACTAAGGAAAATGGTAGAGGATAAGATAAAAGAACATCAGAGTGGATTTAGGCCAGGAAGAAGTATACAAGACCACACATTTACGATTAGACAAATAACAGAAAAATTCCTTGAGAGAAACATTGACTTGCACCTGTGTTTTATTGCCTTAGAAAAGACATTTGACAATGTGAGGAGGGACGAACTATGGCAGTCCGTAAAAGAACATAATGTAAAGCAAAATTTAATAGAACCCATTTAAAAGTTTTTACAATAAACCAACATGTGCAATGAGAGTAGCTGGAAACTTATCTGCAGAATTTGATGTAGATATAAGAGTATGAAAGGGTTGTTTCCTAAATCCTCTTTTGTTTATCACATTTATGGATCGTCGCAAAGGCATCCTCAAAAAATGAAGAAAATGAATGTAGGTATGTGGAAGCTCCAACCAGTAAATGTATTAACGTTTCATTTGTCGATGATTTAGTTCTGTTTGAAAAACCGAAAGTGACCTTCAGTCGAATATCAACATTATGAACAATGAACTAAATAACAGAGGAATGAGAGTAAATGCAATGAAAACCAAACCAATGTTAGTAACTAGGGAAGCTAAAACACAAAGTTTTAAATTGGTCCGAGAGAATTTAGAACAAGTTTAAAGCTACAATTACCTAGCAGTAAGGATTAACTCAGAGGGGAAGCTAAGAGAAGAAATCAGCTAGAGAATCCAAAAGGCAATTATAGGTAAACAAGAATTGTCAACAAAAAACAAAATTGCAGTATACAACACATTGCATTATCAAACTCTCCTCTATAACAGCGCAGCCTGAACCTTAGACAGTAGAGAATGCAGTAGAATACAAGCAGCTGTTATGAATGAAATACATGAGAAGAGTAGTAGGGACAAATAAAAGAGACAAAATCAGAAACACAACAATAAGAGATCAAACCAAAGCAGAGGGCATATAAACTAAGATTTAAATATTAAATAAATCAATTGAGATGACTTGGGCATGTAAACAGAATGAATGGCAATATAATAGCTAAATCAATATACAGTGCCCAATCCAAGGTAAAAGACCAAAAGGCAGACCTCGGAGAAAGTGGGAAGAAGATACATTAGAGGCATTAAAGCATAATATGCATTTTTGAAAGAAACAGAAAATGTCAGGACAGGGCATCCTGGAGAAAGATCATCTCATCTCGGGTATGAACCCGTACACCGAAAGGTAGAATGGGAACTGATAAAGAAAGAAAGAAAGAAAGTTATCCGACAGCCTTTTCTCTGTTGAATAAATCAAGGCCTTTTCTTTGTTAGACAAACACCACATGACGATGTAGTAATACGTTTTATGAATCGGACAAAACCGAAAGCAAACACATCGGACGACAACAAATGTGAAGTATTCATTGTTATCGTAACTACTCACGTGTTAGTATCGATATCCACCGGAAGAGGCATGCCAGGAAGGAAGGCATAAATATTCTGATTTTGTTGATTGACGTTTGACCGAAAACGAAAATCTGACGTTTGGAAGTGGTCTATTGGACCCAAACAGCAAATCAAGATGCCTCGTATTATGATTAAAGGAGGTGTTTGGCGAAACACTGAGGTAAAATTTAAGTTGTTGCAGATCAGAATATGTTAGATCTGCCGTTGAGGTAAAATTTGCAGTGGTTTGCAGTCGTAGCAAGCATGAAGTATCCTGGATTTGCCTTGTTATGGATGCAGCACATGAGTATACACACACAACACACAGGGATCCATACACCGTGCTCATGTCCTCAAAGAATGGAACATGCACATGATATTATTAGCATGCAAATAGTTAAATACATTGTTATATTTATCGGTCCTATATTTATACAGCCCATATGTCCATTATGTAAGGCGGAAGGTATTCTATAATATAAGAATTGATGTCCGGTTGACATAACTTTGTTGATATTCCAACAATCCGGACCATGTTGGGGATACTAGATCTATTTTTCTAGATCTATTTGAACAATACCAACACTGGCTATTCTTCATTCACAACCGGATGTTGGGAACACTAATTTCTCTTATTCCCAACCGGGTGTTGGGACTACGCCTTAAGGTTTTTATTTAATATATATTGCTTTTTTGCACAGCCTATGGTCGTTTCTGCTTCCTTTCTCTTTCTAGTGACATGTGGTTCCCTTTCTTAAAGTGAACCAAGAAAGCTTAGTTAACTCTACAAAAATATGCCCGAAATAGGGTCAAAGGTTGTGATATAATTCTCTTTGCATGCACAACAAACTCAAATTTTGGCACCAATCTAGATCTAGATATATAGAGCAAGCTATCCTCAAACTGGCTGCTGACCCGTGCAATACCAGTTGGTCAGCGAAATCTATTTTTATCAAGATCCTAGCCATTTAGATGCTGATACACACTGTCTGTTGGTCTCTTTCTCTCTCTGTTCAAAAGTTTTCAAAAGCAATATTAAATAAGGCGTCCCAACGCCCTTCTGGGAATAAGAAGAATTAGTATGAACAATGGTAATAACAGCGTAAAAGAAATGCTTGGCCAGATTGCAGATCAGATAAGTCGGGCACACATTATCAGTACTATCACCATCCATGAGCCTCTACTCTCCACCATCCCACTACTTTCCCACCCCAAACCTGACAATGGGAATCCAGTGAACAAAACAGGTAGATTCTCTAGATATACCCTTAACCTTAGAAAAGGGGATGGTGACCAACGAGCACAATTTGGAAGGACTCTCACTCTCAATGGTCCCATAGTTGGGCACACAACTATCACTATCATCATTATCCCTGAACCCTAGATCTAGATATGATATTTAGAGGAGTTCGAAGTGGGGAACCAGTATGGTGTAAAACTTCCTGGGGAGGAAAGAGGGGGTGTATGGGCGAAGGTTTAGCCCTAGGGATTGTAAACTTAAATATTTCCAGTCTTACTTATTTCATGAGCGGTTGCCCATTTCCAAACTTATCTATTATACATATCTAGATCCAGATATTTGTGACGGATTGTATCATTGTAGCCATTGGGAAAGGAATTCAAAGTGACAGAAGACCGCTCAAAATGAACGCTGCCAAAATAATGCATGATTTTTTCGTCACTGTATTTTACAATGCTAATAACCCCTCAAAGTGCAACAACGGCTGGTTTAACTCTCACCAAAATGCAACATGTTTTTGCAAGTATGTCTTCAATTGGTTGCATTTAAAGAGTCAGTTCATACGAAAAATAAACTTGATAACGTCTTTTTGTCTCGGTCCAAGTAACAAAATTTGCCACGCGTGTGTGTGATTTAGATCTCTGTTCACTCTGTGCACATGTGCGTGCAACAATGCCAGTCTTGGTTGTCTCAGTTCTTGTCACCCTGCCCGTTCTCTCCCCACCCGGCCGTCGATGATAGTCTGCCAGACTGACACTGATCGGCTCTCTCTTTGATTACGGTGAGAAAACCTGAGAACGGTCTTCTGTCACTTTGATGACATGCGTGTCAACAAATTAAAAAAAATATTCCTCCCAGTTGTCGAATATCTCCACCATCCCATCCCCTCATGTAGTCTTGAGTGAGAGAAGAATGAATAATCTATGAGAAGAGGTTAGGCATATAATGGGGTCTTATTCTAAAACCAAGTAATAACAAACAAACCCAAAAGATTACAAACAACTAACAAAACCAAAGAGATTATATGTCCAACCAAAAATGGCAATGTAGTGGGTTATGGTCCTGACTCCGTCAAAATGCACCTTCGAAAAAAAATGGATGATTTTATTGTCACCCGAGGACCATGCATTTTTATGGGGACTATTGTAAAAGTTTTAAAAGATGTAATATTTCTTCATCGCAATCCATGTCATTGATACAGACCTATTTACTCATTTTAAAAAGCCATTTAAAAACTAATATTTTTGTGAATCGGTATTGTTTGTGTCAGGTCTGAGTCTGAGAAAAACACTGATGATTATGTCCCTCCAGTCTGCTCTGCTGTCAACTAGGCGTATGAGTTCACAGTTTTGCAAGTTTTTACGAAACGTTATCAATAATGTAGTTAATTTTTTTTCGACCTGGTATGATTTTTTATCTCTTTCTGCTTTTCAAATAGATACAATAGATACACACACTTTGTATATATATATATATATATGTGATTCCTTATGACTTCATATTGTTTGTGGAAGTACAATTCAATGTAATTTTGAAATGCATTTCTTTTGTTTGTTTTCTTTTTCTATTCAGGATGAAATTCTCAAAGCAGCTGTGATGAAATATGGCAAAAACCAGTGGGCCCGTATTGCATCACTGTTACACAGGAAATCAGCTAAACAATGCAAAGCAAGATGGTAATTGAATTTCTTTATTTGAAAAATTTTATGTTACATTCCTAATTTTTTCAATTTTCAATTTCGAGTTTTTGCATAATTTTTACCCTGTCAGTGGGGGACTCAAAAGTCCATAGGCAGGTGGCATTTTGAAATCAAGTCCCCAGCATGTTGAACAGTTTTCTCTTTTGAGAGTCTAAAAGGTCCAGTTAGTGGACAAACACTTGGTCCCTTTTTTATAATGTTCTTGTATCATGCCCTCTGTGCATGTTAAAGATACCTTGACTGTCCACAAAGCTCCAGAGAATGTCAATATGCAATTTCCGAGTTCAATCATTCTGCATGACCTTTTCAATCCATTTCAAAATTTATTTCAATAGGGTGCTCTAAATAAACTTATATGCATCACTATCCATAGATGCATTACACTGTCTGTTGTCTTTTTTTTTAAATTTTCAATTATTTCAAAGTCTAATTGAAGAATCTTCTTAACATTTGGTCCATGTTATGACACTTGGCCATAATATTGTGAAATTTCCAAGTGGGGGGACAATCCAGTGAACAGAAACATTTAGATTTTTTAGATAGTCCATGAGGCAACGGATGGTTCAAAGAAAATTCCTAAATAACCGAATGAAGTATGCAGTTTAGATTTTGTATGTAACAGAATGGTGTAGGTCTACAAAGCCCCAGCATGTTGAACAGTTATTCTCACCATATATTTGTGACAGTCAAAGTCTAAATGGTGCCAGAATCCAGTTAGGTGGACAAACAACATGTTTTTGGTCCCTTGGAGATGGACGGCGTATTTTGAATAAGACGGCCAGGTCAAAAATGTCACCCTTGATGATAGTCTAGATTCTGAGAAACTGAGAACGTCTTCAGTTCTCTTCAGACCACAACCTCTGTGCATGTTAAAGAAAGATAATCAATTTTGACTGTCCAGGCAAAATCCTACCAAAGCTCCAGAGATCATCTTAGTCGTTCGAAAAGATATGTCATTGATACAGACCTAAATAGAATAGGGGGGTGAGTGAATGTGGGTCTGAGTCTGAGAAAGGATGTCCTAGGAGAAAGGAACAATTTCATTAGTCAATCATTCTGCATGAGCAATGTAATTTTGAAATCGCATTTCACCAAGAGGATTTTCAATTTATTTTAATATTTCAGAATTCTTTACAAAAACGGGACAAAAGGCATTGGTTTTATCATCTCATATCATTGATCCAGTAGTCCATAGGCAGGCTCCTGAATGAGAATTATAGGAAACAAACAGTAAAGCAATACAAAGGCCAGGGAAACCATTCGTTGCAAAGAATAATTTCTTATGACTGACATGATAACAAGATGTTAGATTCCCATAAGGATGAAAATGAGAATCAAATACAAGGGATAGGAAAAAAAAGGTAATTGACACCAGATAGAATGTCATGGCTAATGTGACCCCAGTATCTCTTTGATCAACACAAACTTAAAACGTTTAAAAATGTTCTTGCGTGTTAAATCATGAATACTGCCAACCATTTTTTTCTTGTAATTGGTACATATTCTTCATTTTTAACCATTTGAGAAGAATTTTTTAACATGAAAAATTGTTGCTGTATTTTTTGCAGGTATGAATGGTTGGACCCAAGCATTAAGAAGACAGAATGGAGTCGAGAAGAGGAAGAGAAACTGCTTCATTTGGCCAAGCTTATGCCCACCCAGTGGAGAACCATAGCTCCTATTATAGGCAGGACAGCAGCTCAGTGCTTAGAACATTATGAATATCTTCTGTAAGTTGTATGGATTTACTGATTGATTAAAATCAAGCCTTATCCATTTGCATGGTCAATTTCTATGCCTTTGTGAAGTGCTAATTGTTGTATATCTTCTGCTATCGCTGAGGTGCAGAACTTTTTAATAAGTGAACAAGGATCAAGCGTAACTTCTTAACCACTCAAGCATGCTTTAATTATAAAACGTTCAAGACAGGGTATAAAGAACATATATAACAAAACACAGTCATTTATGGTCTGCACATTGCCCTGCATGTATAAATCTACATAATGGTGATTTTACCTTTTTTATCTTCTTGGCATTTGAAACTTTTTCTTTGGAGTCCACATTTTGCTTTCTCTGTGTAGAGGTCAAGTGGATAAGCTCTGAAAATGACTCTTAAATGATATACATCCGAACCTGTCTTTGTATCCCTCAAACAACAAGATGTTTTGACCCAATCAGGGTCTTTGGCAGTTAAAACAGCCCTTTTCAGAAATTAAAATCCTCCTTACATTTAAGTGTGGTTTGCTTCATCATAGTTATGATAGTAATTGTGTTTCAAGTGTGATAAATTGGTTTTGAATTAGCTTCTTTTTTTTTACTGAAGAAATGCTCTTTATCTTTGGTCTTCAGAGACAAGGCTCAGAATAAAGAGCAGGACAATGAAGATGATCCAAGAAAGCTCAAGCCTGGAGAAATTGACCCCAACCCAGAGACAAAGCCAGCCAGGCCAGATCCTGTAGACATGGATGAAGATGGTAAGAATACCGTCAAATTTTTGGGGCAGCCTGTTTCTTGAGTTTTCTTAGTTCCAACATTTTTCAGATCGGAAAGAATACTTTAATGGTTGTGTAAGCACTCGCAAAATCTTGAAGAGTTACAATACATTCATAACGCCTGGCAAACAAATAATGTTAAGGTCCCAGCACTTACTTTTAATGAGAGAAGTATTTCCATTGTAGTGTGTAGTATTTAAAAAGAACAGCTGAAAACTCCAAAAAACGTTGAAAGAAATCACACAAACTGTGTAGGATTTAAAAAAATATTTGTATTTGGCATACCTGAGAAAAATATGAAGACTGAATTAGAAGTAATACAATTAGACCTTTGCATTTTCTGAAACTGGATTGTGCTTAACTTTCCAAATGTATCATAAAAAAATTCTAAACAATCTTTGCATTTTCTATTCCAAATTTTTGTTAACATCTACTAACTGCTTGAATTATTTTGCCCCCCCACCCCCCCCCCCTTCCCACACACAGAACTGGAAATGTTGTCTGAGGCAAGGGCTAGACTAGCCAATACGCAAGGTAAAAAGGCGAAAAGAAAAGCCAGAGAAAAACAGTTGGAAGAAGCAAGGTTAGTACTATGAGTGGCTTCAATCTTGTCACTTTGGTTAAATTGGCATCTCTATTTCTCAGATTAATTGTTATGTATTGAGAGTGTGAGTGTAAGTTCATTATCTTTCGATTGGCAGAAAACAGCAATCCAATGATAAATAAAATGAGATAAACACCTGCCATAGTGATCAGATTTTCAATATTAATATAAGACTAGCCTATCCATTTTCTTATGAAGAACTGAATATGCTCACTTCATGGATCTCACCAAACTCATAACTATCTTGACTATTGTCTCAAACAAAGGCATTATACATTCCCTATTGCTATATATATCCCTGATTTAATTATTCTGACTCATGACTCATGGCACTTATTTGTGTCGTATTATTGAATGACGGATGGACCTGGAGATGGTTTAAAATGGCTCGGCAGCAGAGATTCATGTTAGTATTTCACAAGCAAGTCAAGCATTTTTGATGCTCAGATCATCAGACAGCATTATACCTAAGACCTAGTGTCTGCTAGTTAAAAGCAAATATTCTCACCACCTTACCATATAGAATAGAGTCATGAAAATCATTTGAAATTAACCCAGACTTTGAAGATTCCAGAATATTCTTTAGTACGTTTTTTTTGCCTAACAACCATCTTGAACAATGACTTGCACAGTAGGATCACCACAGAGATCAGGATGAAGATCTCGTGAACACGTACTACATGTTTGTTGAAAATCATCAATGGCCAACAGAAGCGCCGTTCTGCCTTTCATTTAAAAACAGTAATTATCCAGTTGTCTAACAGGCATTAGGATATTCTTGTTATACTTCTTCTGTTTGAGTGGGCAGTTGGCATGTTGCTGGTAGGTCCTACTTCTTTCCTTTCTCGCTTTCATCTTGCTGTTTCCTCTTAAGTCACCCTGAGATTACAGCATATATGATGGATAGGGTTAATTTCAATAAAATTTTCTGTTTTTAAATTAATTTTAAAAGTCATGTGCATCCTTCTATCCGTCTTCTAGGAGACTTGCATCATTACAGAAGAGGAGAGAACTGAGAGCTGCTGGGATTGCGTAAGTTTCAATGTTTTCATTGTATTCCGAGAACCGGAAATCTGCTCAATGATTAATTAGAGCTATCAACTAGTAGGTGGAGATGTATTTAGTAGGGTTTTTTTTTGGCTTTGAGTGAGTCGTAATTTTACCTTAAAAAGTGCATATTATTTTAGTACACATATTTTTGTATTCTGTAATTAAGTGTAAAAACAAAACAACATGCTGTGCTAGATAAAGTTAAGGGCAGAGAACTCGAAAGACAGAGAGGGTTGGGAGGGGGGTGTGAGTTGTGAGGTATCATTTACAACGATTGTTGCGTTTGATCAAAATAAGTTTTCTATAACATGCAATGGCTATGTGATGCCATTTCATGTATAGTGAGGCATGCCAGTGCAATCTGTTTGACCATGAGTGTAAGCATATGTTTGGCCTCCATTCTTTTGTTATAGACCTAAGAAGCAAAGTCGTGGATCAATAGAAAATCTATTATTATTTTTTTGTAGAAAACGTGTGTGGACTTCTGCTTAATCAATATGTGCTTGTTTTTCTCTCCTTTTAAAACTTTTTTTTATTGAAACCAGTGTCAGACAGAAACACAGGAAGAAGCGAGGAGTAGATTACAATACTGAAATTCCCTTTGAGAAAAAACCAGCCGCTGGCTTCTACGACACTTCAGAGGAGGTTTACGATCCCTTGAATCCAAATTATAAACGCTTGTTACAACAGAATTTGGACGGAGAACTGAGGAGAGACAAAGAAGAGGTATGTTCGAATTGTGCAAACTCATTTGCTAACACAGTTGTTTGAATTTGTATTATATGTGCATATTCCATATATATCTAAAATATTTTTGATAAATAAAACAGTATCGTAAATACTTTATAATAAACAAAACTCATGTCTCCCTATAAAAACTTAAGTCAAGCCTACAGACTTTATTGGAAACAGATGTTGCTGAAATTTGGCCTCACAATAGATATCAATGTGGAATACAGCCTTTTGAAGTCTAAACCATCTTCTCTTTTTTATTTTTAACAAGAAATGCTTATAAAGTTTATGAAAATGTCTATTGTACCTCAAAATCTACGCCAGCACATGAGACATTTTAAATATCCCAGTTTCTAGATTCTAGCTCGAGGTGCTTAGATCTAGGCCTAATCTAGCTATAGACTCTAGGCTCTCTGTCTAGAGCCTACAGCTAGATAAGGCATTCATCTAAATCTAGATTTAGAATCTGTCTAATCTAGCTCTAGATTTAGATCCTATATCCAGATTCTTGATCTAAATCAAGATGTAGATATTGGCTCTAGAGCTAGATATATGTTTACATCTAAGGCGAGATATCTAGATTTCTTAATCAAGATCCTAATCCTAGCTATTTTAGGTCTAGATTTAGAGCTACAATAGATATAGGTCTAAATCTCTAGATCTAGACATCTAAAATATATATGAGTACTTGTAGTTTGACACTCAATGTGATTTTTTCTTCTTCTCAACCGTACTTAATAAAAAAAACAATCTAGATTTAGGTCTATAATCTAGATCTACGTGTGTTTAGTAATCTACATATTATAAATCTAAAACAGGAACTGATAAATATGTTAAATGTCTGCAAATTGTTATCTCATCTGAAAGGGAGTTCTGTAGTATGGATAAGCCATTGATGTAGCTTAAGATCTAGAAGTTGAGAGTTAAAACAATATTATTATTTCATTTAGCTCGCTCAAAACAGGTTAGATTTCATTTTCCTTACATTTAGTTCTAGGCTATTGTTTAATTTGAGATGTGTTATGTCGTGTAGACTTTGCTAGATCTAGAATCTAGAGCTAGGTTGTTTTTTTTTTTTGTTTTGGTTTGTTTGTAAGAACGATTGAGAAGAAGAAGAGGAGGAGGAACGACATAAAAAATAAGACGGAGGAGAGGGAGAAGAAGATGGGGAAGAAGAAAAAAGAGAATAAGTAGAAGGAGGAAAAGAAGAAGAAAAAGACAAATAAAAAAAATAAAAATGAAGAGGAGAAGAAAAAGAAGAGGAAGATGAAGAAAAAGGAAATAATAAGGAGGTCGAGGAGAAGAAGAAGGAGACCAACGACAGCAACAAGAGGAAGAAGATGAAGAAAAAGGAGTAGGAGGAGAAAAAGAAGAAGAAGATGTGTGCTTACATGCAAAATGGTAGGAATTTTACTAGTATACAAAATGTTGTAATGTACGCTGCATGTAGATATTTCATTTAATGTTCTTTGATGTGTATCAAGTTTTTCATTTGTTTATTTTTGTTGTCTTTACAGCGAGAGAGAAAGAAGGACAAACAAAAAATCAAAGAAGAGAAAGGAAAATGACTTGCCAGGATCCATTGCCAGTCAAGCTAAGTAAGACCGTTTGAATGAAAGAAAAAAAAATATGACTATTGAAATTTTCAGTGGACAATAGTAAACCTAATTCTGCAGAATGCTTTTCTTTTTAGCAAGGCAGACAAAATGTCAGCGTACACAGAATTGCTATGAAGTACATGAAACAACTTAGTTCAAATGACAAATACACACAGAAATCTGAAGAGGCACAAGCAGAAAGAAGATGTAGGTCATGGTTCTTACCAGGCAAGACCTCTACTCTAAAGGTCTCTAAACACCTTGTTTTAGAAAAAAGATCTTTATATCAATGTGTTGAAAGAGATCACAAAATGGTGTTGAAAAATGTGCGTGAAGTAAGGAGATTTTCTCTTGTAGTCAGTACTTGTCAAATCACATTCTTGACACTAAAGTGTGGATGTGTGTTAGGTATGTACACCATGATTTAATTTCCCTGTGGATTCCGCTGATGTCTTATAGTGTAGTTAAAAAGCATAAATTGTATTGTGTGTGTGTCTCTCTCTCTCTTTCTCTGTCTGTCTGTCTTTCTCTCTGTGTCTCTCTCTCTCTGTCTGTCTGTCTCTCTCTTTCTGTTTGTTCTTTCTTTGTTTTTGTTCTTCTTTCTTGGTATGCTGCCTTTTTGTTGTAAAAGTTGTTTATGATTAAACATTCATTACTATCATTGCCATATATATTGTCCTTTAGTAGGTCTCATAGTTTAGGAACACCTTTTTTGTTGTGTTCAGATTTTAAGAGGACGTAATATTTAAATACAATTTTTGCTTTCAAATTTAATTTAGACCAGTAACGATCAACCTTGTTTTATGATTATCAATGACGAGAAAAGGTTTTTAAAAAAACAACACTTTTTGACAGCATGTTTTTATTTGATGCCAATAACACCAATTTTCATTGGTTCAATAGCTCCAATTTTCATTGGTTGTTTTTTCTCCATAGTTTCGTTGAACCAGTCAAGAAGCGCAGTAAACTTGTATTGCCAGCACCACAAATATCAGAGGAAGAACTTGAGGAGGTGAATAACTACTATTTATCCTGCTTTAATAAATCCACCCTCCCTCCCCCTTCCACATCACAATCTAAAGATCAAACTCCTGACCTCCTAGGGGTATTGGTCAAGTGGTTAGACTGCCAAATTTAGGATCATTAGGCCCTGGTTCGAATCCTAGCGAAGCTAGGTCAGATGTTGTGTTTCTTGGGAAAGACACATATCACACGTTTTCCCTACTCGATTCGGACGCAAATGGGTACAAATGCTAGTTTGGGAGTAAACTCTCTGTCAGACTAGTGTCTTGTCCAGGAGATGATTACAGGGTTCCCACTCACCTTGGAAAACGGGAAAAGTCTTGTAATTTGGTTGGAAGAAATTAAGACATGGAAAAGTCTTGAAATTTTAATAATTCCCTTCAAGTCTTGGAATTTTTATGAAATATTGCGATCATATTTTTCCCATCTCGGAACTTGACGAAATTTCACACAGGGCACAACTGGTGTAGCCATTTAGTGATGCTGTTCTCTGTCTTTATTTGTTCTTTCTCGAATCGTCTCCCTGAACAATTTGTTAGACATTGTCAGACCTGCCATTCTTTACCATTCAAACGTAATCTCGTTTTAGAATTTTGTCTCATTTACGATTTTAGGTTTAGTTCTACTTTTGTTGCGCTTTCACCTGATTTCACGTTGTTCGTTAAAGCCCGTACAGGCCATAAATTTCTGCTCTCCCTCCCTCCCTTGGAAGATTTGATGTTTGCATGGGGAAATCTTGGAATTGCTTTTTGAAAATGAGTGGGAACCCTGTGATTATTATCACCTGTTTTGCTTCACACTATTGAAACCGAGAAAGCTCTGGCTCTGTGGCTTTGAAGGAGCTTTACCTGACCTTAGCTGAGGAAAAGGTAAACTTTGTTTAACCAGGACATTTATTGACTCCATCACACATCATCATTTCTTACTCGAGTTGGAAATGACAAGATCCCCCTACCTGACTACATTTAAAATACCAAGGCAAGATCATCACCGTCTCTGTATGGCTAGATCAGGGGTCGTAGCACGCTAGAATCTCCTATAAAAAAATCCTCCCAGAATCTCCTAAAATCTCCTAAATATTTTCAGTTTTCTCCTGAATATTTCGAGCTGAGGACCGTCTGACCGGCTCCGAATATTTGCTCGGGATCTTCGATTAGCGAGTAGATTCACGAGTTCGACTTGCGAGTCCACTCTCGTTTTGGTGGCCATTTTGTTTACGAGTCTAGTCTAGTTGACTACGATGAGCCGCAAGACTGTTTTAAATCGTAGTTCAGCGTTATCGTACTATATAGGAACTCTTCAACTTCAAGTGAATCCAAATTACCGCGGCATTCTAGTCTCTGTTTTCCATTCAAAGCGAGGTCGTTATCTGTGATAGATTTGCTTTAGTGACACTCTTGATTCTGCTTGCTTCTACTTGGATTTTAAAATCGACATTTCATCGTGTTTTTGTCTGCGAACATGGCATCGAAATACAAATGCAGATTTCAAGATAACCCAACTTATAGAGAATGGATTCTAAAGGAGACGGACATTCATAGTGCAAGATGTAAATGGGGCATGAAGATTTTCAGTGTAGGACAAGGAGAACGTGCTCTCAAGTCGCACATGGATGGAAAAAAGCACAAGGCCACAGCGGTCATTAACTTTTAGGATAAAATACACGTTACTTTAACTAAACTTTACGATTACCATCGAAAACCTCCTACAATTTTTAGAAAATATCCTAGAAAACCTCCTAAAATCTCCTAGAAAATTTAAAGTCCTGAGCACTATGACCCCTGGGCTAGATAGAAACAGAGAGACTTGTTATTTTGTTTTGCCCTTTTTCAATTGAATTTTTTATTTGCATACATTTAGGTCATTAAAGTAGGCCAGACGAATGAGTATGCGCGTCAACAAGTGGAAGACACAGGCGCAGAAGACTCTGCTTCCAGAGCGCTTATTCAAGATTATGCAATGACACCAGGAAATGTCAATCTTCGCACGCCCAGAACGCCAGCCACTCAAGATACCATTCTCCAAGTAGGTGACCACTAGTTACAGATTAGTTAGATTTATTTTGAAACATTTTTGAAGGTCTTGTTGTTTTAATTATTCTTCTCAGTGTATGAATGCATGCATATTCATGTTTCTTTAATTGAGATGATTAGATTAAGAAGATATAACTCATTGTGAAAATCTGTCACAAATTGACGTTTGTCATATTGAACATTAATAAATGCTGCTTCTTCTGCATAGCTTGGTCTTTCATTATGTTTACAGGAAATGAAAGGAAGCATTCTTTTTTCTGTTTATTAGAAATAAATCTTTATAAGACAATAAAATTGTCATAGATATTTCTATGTACCTGAAAGAGCTTTGTAGCAAAAAGAGAAGTATGCAAATGTGCAAATACGAAATCGCTGACCTAATATGTCAATAGAGAGAAAATTATGACACATGAATTCTGTAATTGGGAAATAGGGGAATGAGGCGGTATATGTTTTTAGCTAGATCATGAACAAATGTTGAAAGTACGAGTCATTGAACAGAAATGGAAAGGAGCCCAAAATCTGAGAAAAGTGGAAAGTTCTTGTGTTTGTCCGAGATTGCTTAACTCTGCCTACTCTGAGCTGGAAAAATCAGCTCACACCATTTGTTACAGCCTGGACTCTGAGCTGCAAAAATCGGCTTGATAAATCTTCTTTCTAATCCAATCCCAAGTTTTTTATTTAGTGACCTTAGACTACTTCTAGGTCAAGTCTAAGAGCATTCTTTACAAAATTCATATCATTTTCCAAAGGTTCGAGCAAATATTTCTATCAAATTTTCTTTTATTTTCATCTTTTAAAAAAAATGGGTTTGTCCAGGCCTAACTGATCAAGGGCTCTAGATCAAGTAGGGAAAGATATGAAATAAAAATGTGTGTATATATATGTATATATATAATTTCTTCTCATTCAAATCTTTTTCATAGGAAGCTCAAAACATCATGGCCCTGTCCATGGTTGACACCCCGTTGAAAGGCGGTCTTAACACTCCCCTTCACAATAGTGACTTCACTAGCATCACACCACAGAGACAGACCACTCAGACCCCCAATACTGTGTTGGGTACGCCAGCACGAACGCCAGGTCATTCTGAGACAGGTGAGGACTCGCAGAAAATAGACGAATATCATAGGGTTTTCTTCTCTTAGTCCACAGAGCCTTCATAGCGTTTTTGCAGTTGATGCTTCACTCTTTTTGGAAAGGGATTCATTTTCTGTTGGGTTTTGTTAATATTTTAAGTCGGAACCATTTTTTCCCACTTTTGTCATCATTTAGTGATGAATCCACCAATGAAGAGGAGATCTTGTCTGGTTGTACGACTACAATAAATAGATCTACACAAATCTTAATACTACAAGAATAGATGGATCTAGACCTAGAATCATAATTGAAGAAGACTGTCTCAATGTTGTCTTGTCTCATCTAGATTTTATTTTTCTTAAATACATTCAATCTTGTCCACATTGCTTGCATTGCCTTTACTTCCAATCATTCTGGGGGAAAATTCACTTTCAGGCATGACTCCAAAAGCCGGCGTTCTTGCAAGACCTTCCACAGATGGATCCATGCCCATGTCAACGCCTTTGAGAGATAAACTCAACATCAATGATGAAGGGGACATGATGGACAAGATGTATCCAGTGAGTTATGTTGTGCTTTTAGAGGGGGAGGGGGTCTATTTTAATGAAAACTCGCTGTCTTTCTTATTCCGTTTCAAGTCAGCATTCAGGCAAATTTTATTTTAATATGTTTATTTTTCTGATGATAATTTTGTATGGGATTTAATGTATGATGGCTTTCCTCTTTTCTTTCTCTTTTTTTATTGATCTTTTACCTTGCTTTTTCCCGTTGTTGACCCTGAGATCAGACCACTTGTGGCGGTTAGGTTTAATTTTATTGAAACAAATTGATCATTAAGTTTCTATCTGAGCGACCAATATCAACTGGCTCAGTCGTTAGTGCGGAAGTTTCAAATGTGTTTGAGACCAATAATGTTCGGTGTTGTTTTATGATTATCAATGATGAGAAATATGCTCTTTTTAAGGCTTTTTAAGAGCATCATGACATGGAGTAAACATGCTGTCTGTCTGCACCAGGCACAGCTCAGCACATGCTTCTTGTGTGCACAGCAATTTTATGCCTACTGGTAGTTATCAGTTAATTGTTTTTGGCGAAACTTGCTGCGTCAATCGGCATTAGTTTTAGGCAGGGAGATCACAGTCACTTTTTCCTTGATATTCATCCGCATTACTGAAAGGTTTGAAGTGCTCTAGAAATTCATTTTGTTTAAAATTCTCTCCTGAAATCTATTTGAAAAATTCTCTCTTTAAATCTATATTAAAAATTTTCTCCTAAAATCTATTTGAAAAATTCTCTCCTAAAATTTATTTGAATTTTTTTTCCCTAAAATCTCCTCTTAAAATCTCATTAAAAGCATTCACTCTTAAAGTCTCATAGGATCTCTTACTTATTTTTTTTAGCTTATCTCCTAGAAGCCCCAAAAATGTAAACACATCAGTGACTAAGCCTTACAAACTTCTTCATCTAGATTTCATTTAAGAAAAAAAAAAAGGTTTAATTCTGAGTTTGTGCATGAAAGGCACTGTTCCAGGCCACTAAGAGTAAATATGTTTTTTGCATGTAGGTTCCAAATGATCCCAAGATTTCAGCTCACTCTATCTAATGACTGTACTTGATATCATCCTGGGTATACCATGCTCAATACATCTATATATATACAAAGCTGTACGTCTCTAACTTTGACCGCTGATAACTAGAGGAACCACTGCACCCACAGCCGCCTGCTTTAGGTTCTTTGTGAATAAACCCTTGGATCAAATTAGTATCTTAATTGATTGGGAAAAGATTGTTTTGCCTGCGATCCACAAAACTTTTTATTGTTATTGTTACTCAATAGTCAATTGTTGAAAAAAAGAATGGGGTAAAAAAGTAATCATAATTGTCTACGGACATGTGTGTATAAATATGTATATTTGTATATATGTATATGTAATCTTTAGGTGGACACGTTGGATCAGTTGAGAAGGGGCCTGGCCAGTCTTCCAACGCCAAAGAATGACTATGAGATTGTGGTCCCTGAGGATGAAGAAGGGATGGACACGGGTGATCAAGCTGGGATGGCCAGAGTGGAAGACCAAGCCGACCTGGACGACATGGCCTACCAAGATAGGGAGGCATCCATTCAGGTGAGAATAATAGCAATGGTTGGCCAAGATTGTGGACAGGAGGAAAGGGTTCACAGTCATGTTAGACAAGGGTAATGGTTCACAGAGCTTGTTAATAGGGTTAATGGTTTATATACATAGTAGACAGGGGTAAATGGTTCACAGCCATGTTAGACAAGGGTAATGGTTCACAGAGCTTGTAAAGAAAGTTAATAGTTTATATAGATTTTAGATGGGGGTTAATGGTTTATATAGATTGTAGACAGGGGGAAGTGATTCACATTCATGTTAGACAAGGGTAATGGTTCACATTCATGTTCGATAAGGGTAATAGTTCACATTCATGTTAGACAAGGGTAATGGTTCACATTCATGTTAGACAAGGGTAATGGTTCATAGAGATTGTAGACAGGGATAAATGGTTCATATAGATTGTAGACGGGAAATGGTTAACAGTCATGTTAGACAAGGTAATGGTTCACCGAGCTTATAAATAGGGTTATATAGATTGTAGACAGGGAGAAGTGGTTCACAGCCATGTTAGACAAGGGTAATGGTTCATGTAGATTGTAGACAGAAGTAAAAGGTTCATATAGATTGTAGACAGGGGTAAATGGTTCAAAGCCATGTTAGACAAGGGTAATGGTTCACAGAGTTTGTAAATAGGGTTATATAGATAGATTGTAGACAGGGGTAATGGTTCATAGAGTTTGTAAATAGGGTTATATGGATTGTAGACAAGGGTAATGGTTCACAGAGCTTATAAATAGGTTTATATATATTGTAGACAAGGGAAATGGTTCACAGTCAAGTAAGAGAAGGGTAATGGTTCACAGAGCTTGTAAAAAAGGTTGTATAGATTGTAGGCAGGGGGAAGTGGTTCACTGTCATGTTAGGCAAGGGTAATGGTTCACAGAGCTTGTAAGTATGGTTAATGGTTTATATAGATTGTAGACAGGAGGAAATGGTTCAGTCATGTTAGACAAGGGTAATGGTTTAGAGCTTGTAAGTATGGTTAATGGTTTAACAGATTGTAGACAGGAGGAAATGGTTCACAGTCATGTTACACAAGGGTAATGGTTCATGGAGATTGTAGACAGGGGTAAATGGTTCATATAGATTGTAGACAGGGGAAGTGGTTCACATTCATGTTAGACAAGGGTAACGGTTCACCTAGCTTGTGAATACAGTTAATGGTTCATATAGATTGTTGACAGGGGGAAATAGTTCATTGTCACGTTAGACAAGGGTAATTGTTCACAGAGCTTGTAGGGTGTATGGTTCATAGAGATTGTAGATGGAGCAATTGGTGGTAATGGTTCACAGAGCTTATAGGGTAGATGGTTCATAGAGATTGTAGATGAAGCAATTGGTGGTAATGGTTCACAGAGCTTGTAGGATGGATGGTTCATAGAGATTGTAGATGAAGCAATTGGTTGTAATGGTTCACAGAGCTTGTAGGGAAGATGGTTCATAGAGATTGTAGATGAAGCAATTGGTGGTAATGGTTCACAGAGCTTGTAGGGAAGATGGTTTATAGAGATTGTAGATGGAGCAATTGGTGATAATGGTTCACAGAGCTTGTAGGGTAGATGGTTCATAGAGATTGTAGATGGAGCAGTTGGTGGTAATGGTTCACAGAGCTTGTAGGGAAGATGGTTCATAGTTATGTTAGACAAGGGTAATTGTTCACAGACCTTGTAGATAGAGTAAATGGTTCATAGAGATTGTGGACGGGGGGGGGGGGGGGGCATGGTTCACAGAGATTGAATTTTAATAGTAATAACATAACTATGAACCATCTTCCTTATAAGCTCTGTGAACCATTATCACCAACTGCTCCATCTACAATCTCTATGAACCATCTATCCTACAAGCTCTGTGAAATTAAATGTGAAAAGTAAGCCTCTATTGCTGTTTGTTTCATTCTCTGTTAACTGGGGAAGACTGGTCTCAATGTATAATGTCTACCTCTCAACAAAAAGGTTGTGGGTTTGTGCTCTTGTTGATCGAAAAATGTTCTCAAGTTTTTTCCCGGATAAAACCCACTCCCCTGGTCCAGGTAGGTGGATTGAGATCCATCCCCTTCGAGGACAGGCTGTAAAAAGGAGATATTGCATGCAGGTCACAAAACTCCTATGTTTCCTGTTTCTTGCTTTGGGAGGCCATTTAGTAGGAATTTTGAAGTCAAGACTTTTTGCTGAATATCCTGTTATCGGTATGTTTAAATTACAGTACAACATATTTGTGAGAGAATTCTTTTTTCACTCATACTAGATTTTGAAATCATATTATTGTTATCAAGTTTTATCGTGACTCCCACCCTATTTGAATTTCGATTCATGTGTAAGGAAATTTATATTTTTGTTTTCTCCAGGCTGAGCTTAAACTGAGGTCCCAGGCTGTGCAGAGAAGCTTGCCTCGTCCCGTTGACGTCAATGTCCACATCATGCGGCCTTCAGGTCCCTCAGACGCACCCCTGACAGAACTTCAAAAGGTAGGAGGACCTCAGAGAGTCATGGAGGAGACGAGTTGAAGAATGGATGACAAAAATTAAGATGTGGAATCGATGACAAAAATTAAGAAGTGAAATCGAAAACAATAATTAAGATATGGAATCAATGACTAAAAATTAAGAAGTGGAATCAATGACAAAAATTAAGAAGTGGAATCGATGACAAAAATTAAGATGTGGAATCAATGACAAAACTAAAGATGTGGAATCAATGACAAAAATTAAGAAGTGGAATCAATGACAAAAATTAAGAAGTGGAATCGATGACAAAAATTAAGATGTGGAATCAATGCCAAACTAAAGATGCAGAATCAATGACAAAAATTAAGATGTGGAATCGATGAAATTAATTAAGATGTGAAATCAAGGACAAAAATGAAGATGTGAAATTGGAAGACAAAAATAAAGATGTGGAATCAAGGACAAAAATTAAGATGTGGAATCGATGATAAAAGTAAGATGCGAATCGATGACAGAAATTAAAATGTGGAATCGATGACAGAAATTTAAATGTGGAATCGATGACAAAATTGAAGATGTGGAATCAATGACATTAATTAAGATGCGGAATCGATTAAAAAATTAAGATGTGGATCGATAATAAAAAATAAGATGTGGAATCGATAAAAAAATATTTTGACTTTTTGTTTCACAAAACTGAATAATTTAGTCTGATTTTGTGTTGCTGGTAGATCTTACTTCTTTCCTTTGCTCTTTCACTTATCCTTCATCTCACTGCTTCCTCTTGATTCACCCTGACGCGGTAAATTTCAATTTAACTATTTCTGTTTGACTGCGGTTGAAGAAGACTTTTTAATAAGTCAACAAACAACCTGTTTGTCCTTTCCAGGACACTGTTCAATCACATGAGCAATGATTTGCACTGGATGATATTAAATTCAATAGTATATATATTGTTCGTTATCTTACCTATAAAATGTCCCCATAAAGCATTATTGTTCAATTTATAACACCCTGCTTCTGTTCTTTCTATCCAGGCGGAAGAACTCATCAAGCAAGAGATGTTAATCATGCTCCACCACGACGGCATCTACTGCCCCACAGACGCCCAACTGGGCATCTCCTCATCGTCCAAGGGGTCGTCTTCGCAAAAAATGCCGTGAACCAGGCCACACATTTAGCCTACCTGGAAAAGAACCCGTACACCCGAGTTGATTCGGATGACATGGCAATGGTGAGCATGCAGGGCATTTGTTTACATCTTTTTCCCCCTCTGCTTTCCTTTTTGCTCTTTTATTTATCTTTGATCTTGCTGTTTTCTCTCACCTGAGATCAATGTATGTGTTAGAGGGGTGAAATTCTATAAAACAAACAAACAAACAAATCCAACTGACATCCACTCTCTTTACTAATCATGCCCATAAAGGAGACAACTCACACATCTTGACATATAAAAAACTTTACTATGTTTTAGCTTGGTTTCGGATTTTTCATTCCCAGAGTGATGACAGTTCTGCATCTATTGGTATTACATTAATAAATGGTGGGGGGGTATACTTGAAGATAATATTAGGGATATTGTAGTCGTAGTAAAATGTTCTGGAGGAAAGTAAAATGACTGCAGAGTAAAGAGCCATGGAAGAAAGTGAGTAAGAAAACATGAAAAATAAGATGGAAATTGGTGACTGCGATAAAAGATGATGAAGAATGTTTGGTGAGAAGAGGTGGCTGTGGTATGTAAAGAAGTGAAGGGAACAGAAAAAAGAGACGATTCACTGGTTTTCGTCAGTTTCCTGGGTTGTTTTCTTAAATATTTGTGTGTGTGTGTGTGTAATTATTTGGCTAGAACCTATCAGGGATAGGAAGGGGGACACCTTTTTAACAACTGCTATGGGATCTGTAACTTGCACGATGTGCACATGGCACCTGTGAAATTTTCACTCATGTTTTATAGAATCAGAGGAAGAATAGTCTGCAAGACTATAATGGCTTGATATACCTTTGGAAAAAATAAACCCATGGGAAGTTACCACACAGGATCCGAACTTCAAAACCCTGTCTTGCAAGATTCTAAAAAGTTGACATGTCTGATAATGCAGTGGGTTTTTTTTTATATTGCAGCCCTTTTCTTATTATTTCTTGTACATATGTTTAAATTTATTGCTCTTACATAATATTATTTTGAAGTTCTTTTTTTTTTTTCAGAGTTTGTCCCCATCTCTGATTTAGACAGACTTGTGTGCTTTATAATTGAAGCATTGCTATTATTGCTATTACTACTGATGTTCAATATGTGATTCTTTCTTTTTATCGTGTAATTCTTCTAGGCTCGTGAACTGCTGGATGCTGAAATGCTAGTGGTGAAGGAAGGTATGGGTCACGGTGACCTGTCAGTAGAATCCTTTGCCCAGGTGTGGGAGGAGTGCTATTCCCAGGTGTTGTTCTTGCCCGGTCAGAATCGCTACACAAGGGCTAACCTGGCCAGCAAGAAAGACAGAATTGATTCCATAGAAAAAAGGCTTGAAGTAAGTTAACATTCACGATTGGCTTTTTTTTGGGGGTGGGGGGAGGGGGGAGACATTCATAGTCCTTCTCAACTCCCAGGGGGGCATAGAGTAGAGCAGCTTTTTGGTGCTTCGTACTTCAACACAAGATCTTTCTCTACCTATACTGGGGTCAAGTGAGGGAAACAGAGTGAAGTACCTTTCCTAAGAGTATAACATTGTGAAGAAAATATCTGGGCTAACCAGGGTTTTGAACCAGCGCCGTCGTGATTACAAACTCACAAGGCTACAGTTCTGCCACAGCGCCTCAAGTGATGCAACTCTGGTTTCGAATTTGTAAGGGTACCATAGTGTCATACTTTCATTATGTTTATGGACTCTTCATCTACTAGCAAGCGTTAATTGTTATTGTAAAGATGTCGGGCATCATTTGAAGTCTTGGTGCTTCTTAACAAAGTAATACACAGTGTAATTTTGTAATCAAAGACAAGGGTAATAATACACAAGGGTTGTAATGTATCAGCATTATTCTTACACTATTTCTATTATTTTTTTCAGACAAATCGTAATCACATGACGAAAGACGCTAAACTGGCAGCAAAGCTGGAAAAGAAATTAAAGATATTGCTAGGCGGATATCAGGTATGTATACCTTCCTCTGCTCATGTTTTCATTGCCTTCCTCAACTCATATTTTCATTGCCTTCCTCAACTCATGTTTTCATTGCCTTCCTCAACTCATGTTTTCATTGCCTTCCTCAACTCATGTTTTCATAGCCTTCCTCAATTCATGTTTTCGGGGACTGTGGTCCAGGGGCAGGGTGTCGGCCTCTCAACCAAAAGGTATTGGGTCTGAGTCCCGTCAACGGTTGACAAATTTTCTCAAGTTCTTTAGTGCAAAATCTACCCTTGGTCCAGGTAGGTAGATCGACACCTAGTCCCATTGGAGATGGATGAAAAAGGAGATCCTGTGTGCAGATTACAACACTGTGCACATTAAAGATTCCTTGGCTGTTTACAGGGCAGTCCGGCAAAGTTAAAAATCCTACCGAAAACCCATAGATCACCATAGTTGTGGATGTGGGTAAATCAAATCAAACAAACTTGTTTTCAATGATGTTTAACTCGATTTTATTTGAAGAGAATTACATGTTGCCAGCTTTATTATTACTTGGATTTTCTTTCACTTTCATTTAATACATTTCACATTTCTTATATTTCTTATACTTTGTCTTAAAAAATTAATTGGTAGTACTAATTTGCCCGTAACAAGGTGATCCAGTGAGTGAAGACATGACAGTGTGTGTGTGTGTGTGTGTGTATGCATGCCAGTGGTACGTCTGTGTCTAATTTTGTCTATTTTAATACAACCCTTTGTACGTGATGTGCATGTATTCAATTGACCCTTGTGCTTTATACGTACATAATGAAGACATGTTGTTATATCCTGTTCTTGGGAGAGCAGTGGAACACTGACTTATCTTTCTGGTTTCTTTTTTTCACTGTCCAGTCAAGAGCTCAGGGACTGATAAAGCAATTTCAAGACTTGTCTGAACAACTTGAACACACTCATGTGGAACTTAAAACTTTTGAACATTTACGTCAACACGAAATTGCTGCCATGCCAAAGAGACTGGAGGTAAGATTTTGTATGAGATCATTAGTTTGGGGGGGGGGGTGGGGGGGGGTCGTAAAACTGGATGTATGAACGGTTTTTGTATTCAGGATTTTGCTTTTGTGCTTACTTGATTTAGCTCTCTCAGGGTGATGGGGAACGAGGTGTTAGCGGGTGTTTTGTTATCTTTGGTAAAAAAGGAGTTAATTTTTATTCATTTGTTTTATAATATTGAGGTGGGGATAGGAGATTGTTCATTGTTCCTGTTTTAAAATTTGTTTTGGTAAGAGGAGATGGGGGTGGGTGAGGGGATGATCATAAGTTTGAGTGCTAAGTCGTGTTTTAACTTTTTTTTTGCACCTCTTGATTTGTCTTTCCTGTTGTCTAACATTCTTGGAAAATGTTTTCCAGTCCAGCCCCTACTTTAACTAGACAATATATATATTTTTCATTTTTGGTTTCCAAGAATTTTCTTTTGTTCTTGTGACCTTCAATTCTTGTATGCACGAAGAATGTTTGTTTAAACAAGATGAGATGCCAGAGATTTATTCAGTAGAAGAGGGGAAAAGAAAACAAGAGCCCCTAGAGATGTTTATCATTTAAATCGTAATTAAATATATTAGTACCTGTGTAAATTAAATGTCAAAGATTAAATGAATTGTGAAAGAAGAGTGCAAAAGCAAAAGATGTCAAAATGCTAATGTAAGTATTAAAGAAAAACATTGTAGATAATAAAAAAAAATATTTTTTGGGCCCTATCGGGATGCAGATAAGATAGATTCAAAGATGGCTTTCTCTCTTTCTTTCTTTCTTTATCTGTTCCCATTCTACCTTCCAGTGTATGGGTGTAGATGCCCGAAATAGTCTTTCTCCAGGCTGTCCTGTCGTGACATTTTCTGTTTCCTTCTGTAAAGTTCAAATTTCTTTGCTCCACTACCTCTTTTATATGTTTTTTCCCACTTTCTCCGAGGTCTTGTCTTTTGGTATTTTACCTTCGGTTGTACACTGTGTATACTGATTGAGTTATTTTCTTAACATTCATTCTGTTTACAAATGCAAACCATCTGAGTTTATTTATTTCCATCTTAGTTTTTAAGCCATCTGTTTCGCTTTCTGGAATATTACTGGCCGTTGTGCATGTTAGAATTAATTCATTCGCAAGAATCGGTTGTTCAATTTGAAAAGGTTGGCGGCTATGCATAAGATTGAAGAAAACAAAGAGGGTGCCACTAATATTCAAACACTTTGCATTGCAAAGGACAATCAGTAAAAGTAAATGGTCGTTCTTTCTTTGTTTCAGTCGCTGACAGAAGATGTCCAGAGACAGACTGAGCGAGAGCGTGAACTTCAGAAGCATTTTGGAGAATTGCAGCATCAAAAGGATATTCTTTAGGGGGAACAAATTTTCAAGCTCATTCCAAAATTTTAAAAAAGGGTGAAAATGAATAGCTATCTAATTGAAGAAATGTGTTCAAGCCTTCTAAGAGTATCTCTAGCTTTGTCTGTAGTTTTGATTTATTATTTCCATCGTATTTCTAAATGCCAATGCAAAATACATGTTGTATTTCCTGGTGCTAAAGAGAAAAAAAAACTAAATAAAGAAGGAACAAATATTCGAATGTTCCAAATTTTCAAAGTTCATCGATACTATAAGAAAGGCATAACTTTTCAAAAGATAAAACTTTTGTTTAATATACATATAGACTTCTGATCCGCAGGAGATGGTATATATTTTATTCTTTTAAATCATGATCCCACAATACTATTCTGACAACAGATTTCAGGAAAGATAAACCCTTTTTGTTATAAAAATGAGTTTATTGTTTAGATTGAAATTTTCATTAACTAAATTCAGTCCTTGTACTTTATGATGTCTAAGCTATGCCTAATCTGCATGGAAATTTAATGTGCTATTTCCTGGAACGGGAAACAAATTTGAAAAGAAAGAAAACTGTTCAGTTGTATATCCTAAAATTATAAAGACACTGCTTCTGCAAAAGAAAATCTTTTTTCCCATCCGTCTGTATGAAATTTCAATCCGTAGATTTTATATTGGATATATTTTTATTTTTCAGAAATCATGATGTGAACATGTTCTTATATGAATTTCAGGACAGATTAAAATATTCTCTGATTATGAAATGAATATTTGATATTTCTATTAAGATCTTAAGTAAAGTTGTGTTTTGTAATGAAAAATATGATGTTGTTAAATACTTTATTTTGGTTTTTTTGTCCAATAAAGTAATTGTCAATGAATTCATTGATTTATCTCAATTATTATTGTTATCTGTCTGATTGTGTGAAGGTTAATATGTTTTTGTATTTCACTATCTATCACTCTATCTCAGGTAGGTCCTATTTCTTTTCCTTTCACTCGTTCACTTATCCTTCATCTTGCTTTTACCTCTTAATTCACCCTGAGATTACTGGTGGATGGGGTGAATTACAATAAAACAAACAATTTGTCTATTGGTGGGCATTGCTTGTAGGTTCCACTTCTTTGCTTTCACTGTTTCACTTGCACATATCTTTCATCTTGCCGTTTCCCTTCTTTAATTCGCCCTGAAATCACCACATTATGGCAAGCTGAAGTTCCCCAAAAGGTCAGTACAGCTCAAAGAGCCAGAGCTTATCCCAGTTTCTGTAGTGTGATAATAATCACCTCCTGGATAGGAGTAGGATGCTAGTCTGATGCAGGTTTTTACTCCCAAGCTAGTGCTTATACCCATTTGCGGCTGTGTCGAGTGAGGAAATGTGTGCCAAGCGTTTTTTTTCCCAAGGAACATAATGTTGGATCTATCTTTAACTTGGATTCGAACCCAGAGTCTCATGATCCCAAACCTGGCAGCCTAACCGCTCAGCCACAGATGTCACCCAATTGCCTTATGATGGACAGGGTAAATTGCAATGAAACCACAATTAAGGTGATCTCTGGGTTTTTTTCGTAGGATTTTTAATTGTGCCCTGTAAACAACGGGGTCTTTAACACCGAGCGTTGTGATCTGCACACAAGACCTCCTTTTTTATCGTCTATTTCCGGTGGGACTAGGTGTTGATCCACCTACCTGGACCTGGGGGGAAGATTTTGCTTGAAAAAAACTCAAGAACATTTTTGGGCTCGATCCCACTAAGTTTTTGGTTGAGAGGCCGACATCTTGCCTTTGGACTACCGAGTCCCCCTTCTATCAGTACTATCATAATATGTAAGTTGAAGATAACTCATGTCTTAAATTTGAATGATATCGACACTGTCATAGCTGTTAAATAGTGTTTATAAACATTTTCGTAATGCTTTTGATTTCTGATTTGATTTCATTTTACCCCGAATGTCTCATTAGTCTCAATATTTTTTGTTCAATCCATCGAGACACCAACCCACAACCTTTTGGTTAAGAAACTGACACCTTACCTCTGGAACACTGTGTCCTCTCTTTGGAATGCAGTCTATTCTGATTCAGGCGATTCCATTATGGGTTGTCTTGCTTTTTCTTCAGTTTATTTGAGTTAACATTTAAAATTTAAAAAATTTCGATGACAGATGAGAGATGGAAAAAATTAATTTTATTTGATTTGTTCATTTCATAATATTATGAATGATGATATTTAGAAACAATATAGAAACCTTCGATGTTTTATATGTGTACTGTGTGTAAGTATACTGTGTAAATGACATACTGATAAAGAAAAATATGCATGGGTGAAAATGTACTAACACATCAATAATATAATTTGCCAAGTACAGTGCACTCCGATATATATCGACATCCGTTGGCCCAAATAAAAGTGAAAAAAAGCTGATTTGATTTAAGGGAAGAAAGGGGGGAAAAGAGTCCAATTGGATTATCAAAGAGGAAACACAGTGCAGCACGCAAATCTCGAAATATGAAAAACACGAATTCACAGCTATCTCAACCTCTTCTCTGGGTCTGTTTTTAATCCTTCTATTTTCTTTTTTTACCATCAACACGCCTTTCTAAAAGCCCAACACGGAAATTTCAAACCAAACTCCAATAAAAAATGTGAACAAAATATTTGAAACAATGCTTAATTTTTTTATTTTTACACAGCAGAAGGTTAGGAGGCAATGAAAATAGCCCCCCCCCCTCCCCACCCTTTCCCGCCTCACCCCTTTACACACGACGCACTCTACCACCACCCTACCAGGTTGGGTAAAAAGGTACATGTAAAAAAAGTTTTGCCACAAAACAAAATTGTCATTGTGCTGTTACAAACTGACAAGGTGTCGATAAAAGAGAAATTATATTGACTGACATCCCGATCTATACTATAAGGGAAAAATCGAGACCACAAATAAATGTGGATGGCAGCAGAGTGACTTTTTAATATAAAACAATGTCGATATACCTGGAGGGGACTGTATTTTCTCACTGGTCCATTTGACATGCAATGAAGTAAAACATGATGAGCATGATATTACCTCAGTTACACATATTGGGTAATGGTTTATTGTTTAGTACACAATATAAACTTAAAGCCCTGTTTCCATGTGTACGTAATGAGTGATGCGCAATATGTAATGCGTACTGCGTATTGCCTGTTTCCATTGTGTGCATGTATATTAATGTGCGTGATCTGTCGGTGTGTTCTTTTAGTACTATAAAGTGATAATAATTTTAAAACTATAATAATAAATACTAATTATAATATATACTACTACTACTACTCATATCAATGGTGATATTCATCATCATCAACACTGTGACAATTATTGTTACTATTATCATTATGATTAAATATATTATTATTATTATTATTATTATTATTATTATTATTATTATTATTATTATTATTATTATTTTTTTGTTACGATTATTATTATGATTATTATTATTATTATTATTATTATTATTATTATTATTATTATTATTATTATTATTATTATATTATTATTATTATTATTATTATTATTATTATTATTATTATTATTATTATTATTATTATTATTATTATTATTATTATTATTATTGTTATTATTATTATTATCCTCATCAGAGAGTTCTTTTTAGTGCTGTATGTGGAGCTCTGAACACCTCACTGACTAAAGAGGAAGATGAAGTTGAAGACATCACATCCATTGGATTTTGTTGTTGTTTGTATTGCTATATTGTATGATGAGCATCCTTGTAGTCATTCCTCAATGGATACATTTATCAAGATCACCTGGGACGAAACCTTGGGACATTTAGCGAGTAGCTAAATACCATTGTGTCATAACTTTACAAGAGAAGTCGGAAGTGGATAGGTCAGGGGATCAGAATGAAAAGTACGAGACACCCAGCTATAGCCTTGACACGGACACCTCAGGGCCACCAAAGACAGGAAGACTAACAGGAACATGGCGAAGGACAGGAGAAGAAGAACGAAAGAAAACAGGAAAGTCATGGAGCAAAATCAGACGAATGGCCCAAGATAGAGTTGAATGGAGACGTTTTGTTGGCGTCTTGTGTTCCTTCAAGGGGCTATGAGAAAGAGAGAGAGAGAGAGAGAGAGAGAGAAAGCGAGTGGCCAGTCAAAAACATGATTGCGGAAACACAATAAGCTTGTTGGGAGACCCTCGAGGGAAATCCTTGTTTCCGGTGTCCGTACAGATGTCTGATGTGTATTGAACGATGACTCATACACATTGATACGCCGTAGTTAGTTTTCCATGTAACCGTTGTTTACGCATCACGCATTACCTACATGTGGAAATGAGGCGTAATGCATGATATATATCATGAAACATCAACTGCAAGTCTCTCTCTGTGTCTCTGTCTGTCTGTCTGTCTGTCTGTCTGTGTGTGTGTGTCTCTCTCTCTCTCTCTCTCTCTCTCTCTCTCTCTCTCTCTCTCTCTCTCTCTCTCTCTCTCTCTCTCTCTCTCTCTCTCTGGCATATTGTTACTCTGAAGTGCATAGTATTACAACCTATTTTTTTCGGCCTCACCGACATGACTGCTGTATGATATATTATATTATTACATGTAATTATTTTCAGGTAAGTTATGCGTGCTAGACGCGATTCAAACACAGCTTTGAATTCATAATTCTTGAATCATACAAACATAACATGGAATACCGTACAACATTATTTCAAGTTACCCAAATTTTTAACATTGTCAATTAATTACAAATTATAAAACTTTTTCAAATCATTTCTCAGGCTATCAAATAAATAAATCATAAATCATTGGATTTGACCATCAGAACGTGAGAATCGATTAAAATTAACATCTCATATTGGATATGCAATTACTGTCAACATACATAATATTAAGAAATATTGAGGGAAGAAGTTTAAAGCATTGAAATGGATGCACATACACAACGTCTATATTATTAACAAACATGGCCGTCATTAATGTTGGATTATGATTTCTCTTTATTATAAATCTAGGTCTCTTGAACTTTGATTGCGGTTAACTCAGAAGCCACTGTAACTGTTTTTTAAGTACGATTATTAAATCAAATTAGTACTCGATACTGAAGTCACACAAGCTTTCTACTGTAATGGCCGGAAATGAGAAGATAGATCTCGTAACAATAAAAATTTTTGTGGGCAAAACAATTATTTCCCAATGAATTAAAATACTGATAGTGATTTGATCCAAGAGTTTATTTGCTAAGAACCCAAAGCAGGCTATTTGAAATCTTCATGTGAAATATCGATGTTGTGGGTACAGTGGTTCCTGAATTTAGAGCGGTCAGAGTTTGAGATGTTCAGCTTTATATATATATATATATATATATATATATATATATATATATATATATATATATATATATATATAGAGAGAGAGAGAGAGAGAGAGAGAGAGAGAAAGAGCAAGAGGGACAGAGGGACAGAGAGAGAGAGAGAGAGAGACAGAGAGAGAGAGAGACAGAGAGGGAGAGAGAGAGACAAGCATGCCCGTAAATAATGTTGGATTATGATTTCTCTTTATTATAAAGCTGTGCCTCTTGACTGTGGTGAACTCAGAAACCACTGTATCAGTTACAGGTTATATCGAGTGCGATTATTAGATCAAATTAATTACTCGATACCGAAGTTACGCTGAGTTTTTGTTACTGTAATGACTGGAATTCGAGAAATTAAATCTCATAAAAAACAAAAAGTTTCGTGGATCGCAGGCAAAATAATTTTTTCCCAATCAATCAAAATGCTGATTTGATCCAAAAGTTCAATCACGAAGAACATAAAGCATGCTATTTGAAATCCACATGCGAAAGTTGGAGACGCTCGGCTTTACATATATATATATATATATATACATATATATATATATATATATATATATATATATATAGATCATAGATATCATTGTAATTATTAATGCTGATTGAATCATGACAATGTATTAAAATCATAATAATATTTCAAAATTCATACCTGCGAGAGAATGATGCTGATGGTGATTTTACACAATAGTATTATTACATTACGACATTACACAATTTATATAAGCAGGTTCAAGAAATAAATAGTGTCTCTAAAATCTTAGTGGGTGAGAGAAATGCGACACTATATTTTGTAGGTATAAATAAATATCATAATTATACATAATATATCAGCGAATAGTAGTTTAAATAAATTGATCAAATGAATGCTCTCTCTCTCTCTCTCTCTCTCTCTCTCTCTCCATCTCCCTCTCCTCTCTCTCGCTCTCTCTCTCTCTCCTCTCTCTCTCTCTCTCTCTCTCTCTCTCTTTCTCTCTCTCTCTCTCTCTCTCTCTCTCTCTCTCTCTCTCTCTCTCTCTCTCTCTCTCTCTCTCTCTCTCTCTCTCGCTCGCTCGCTCTCTCTCTCTTTCTATCTCTCTCTACCTCTCTACCTCCCGCCCTCTTCTCAATCTTTATTTATCTAATCATCCTCCCACACCATGATTTTTTGTGTGTGTGTGTGATGGCATTGGGTATGGCATTGTGTTGTCTTTAATTTAATAGCTTTCAAACCAGATGGAAAAATAGTTATCAATAGTTTAAGAATGTTTCGTTCCCAAAAAGGGATACCTACCGCTTTGAAAACTGTTAAGTCGATCAAGAAATGACTAAACATTGAAAACATGAATTATACGTAGATAAATGATACTTTTAAAAATCTCACAGGGACAACAATGATAATTAACAATAGCAGTAATGATATAAATAAAAATATGAGCAATCATTGTAGTATTTAGTAATAGTAGTAGTGGTAATAGTAGTAGTGGTAGGTGTAATGATATTGACTGATAGTTGAGAAAGGCAATGAAAACATGAGCAGAGGAAGGTATACATACTTGATATCCGTTTAGCAATATCTTTGATTTCTTTTCCAGCTTTTGCCAGTTTAGCGTCTTTAGTCATATGATTACGATTGGTCTGAAAAAATAATAGAAATAGTGTAAGAATAATGTTGATACATTACAACCCTTGTGTATTATTACCCTTGTCTTTGATTACAAAATTACAATGTGTATTACTTTGTTAAGAAGCACCAAGACTTCAAATGATCTTTACAATAACAATTAACGCTTGCTAGTAGATGAAGAGTCCATAAACATAATGAAAATATGGCACTATGGCACTTTTACGGAATACGTTCGTTTACCGGAAGCAAGTTTGTAAAGGTTTCTTACTATTACGAAATCACGTTCACCATTTACGGAAGCAACTTTGCGACGGTTTTTACTCATTACGGAATACTTTTACCATTTACCGGAAACAAGTTTGTACAAGGTTTCTTACTATTACAAAATACTCACCATTTGCGGAAGCAACTGCGCACGGTTTCTTGCCATTTAGGAATATGTTAACGTATTCCATAATGGTAAAACACTGTGTGCAAAGGTTCTTCCGTAAATGGTGAACATATTCCGTAATGGTAAAGAAACCGTCGCATAAAAAATGCTTGCGTTAAATGGTGAGCGTATTCCGTAATGGTAAGAAATCGTATGCAAAGTTGCTACCGGTAAATGGTGAACGCATTCCATAATGGTAAGAAACCGTGAGCAAAGTTGCTTCGATAAATGGCGAATGTATTCCGTGATGGGTAAGAAACCAGCGCAAAGTTCCTTCGGTAAACGATGAACGTATGAGCGTATTCCGTAATGGTAAGAAACTGTGTGAAAAGGTTCTTCCGTAAATGGTGAACGTATTCCGTAATGATAAGAAGAAACAATGCGCAAAGTTGCCGAGGTAAATGGTGAACGTATTCCGTAATGGTAAGAAACTGTTTGCAAAGGTTCTTCGGTAAATGGTGAACGTATTCCGTAATGGTAAGAAACCGTACGCAAAGATGCTTGCGGTAAATGGTGAATGTATTCCGTGAATGGTGCGATACCGTGTGCAAAGTTGCCAAATTCTACTTACAACTGGCCAAAATCTATTAACCAACTTGCCAAATTCTATTTATTAACTTGCCAAATTCTATTGACCAACTTGTCAAGCTCTATTAACCAACTTGCCAAACTCTATAAGCCAACTTGCCATACTCTATTTACCAACTTGCCATACTCTATTAACCAACTTACCAAACTCTATTGACCAATTTGCAATACTCTATTGACCAACTTGCCATACTCTATTAACCAACTTGTCAAACTCTATTGACCAACTTGCCATACTCTATTAAGGCAAAATATGACAATAAGTGAGAAATCCACTAATAAAGACAGAACAAACACGTGAGGTTTTGGGTATATCCCTTCGTCAGACAATAAACGAGAAAAATCTAGAATGTAGATATAAGTAATACCTCCGGCATCACACAATGTGGTGTCAGAAGAAAACACACACGTTCACCATTTACCGGAAGCAACTTTTGCACATGGTTTCTTAGCATTATGGAATACGTTCACCATTTATCAACATTGCGGACAATTTCTTACCATTACGGAATATGTCCACAATTTACGGGAAGAACCTTTGCACACAGTTTCTTACCATTACGGAATACATTCACCATTTACGGAAGCAACTTTGCGCTCGTTTTTTTATCATTACGGAATACGTTCATCATTTACCGGAAGCAACTTTGCACACAGTTTCTTACCATTACTGTATCACGTTCACCGTTTACCGGAAGCAACTTTGCGCTCTTTTTTACCATTACGGAATACGTTCACCATTTACCGGAAGCAACTTCACGTTTCTTACCATTACAGAATAGTTCATCATTTACCAGAAGCAAATTTTCACACGGTTTCTTACCATTATGGAATACGTTCACCATTTATCTGGAAGCAACTTTTGCGGACGGTTTCTTACCATTTACGGAACATGTTCAACCTTTACCCAAACAACTTTGGCGCACGGAAGAACCTACGTTGATTTTTACGGAAGCAAGTTTGATCTCGATTTCTTACCATTACGGAATCGTTCACGATTTACCGGAAGCAAGTTTTGCGCAAGGTTTCTTACTATTACGAAATGCATTCACCATTTCCGGAAGCAACTTTGCACACGGTTTCTTACCATTACGGAATTCGCTCACAATTTGCCGAAGCAATTTTGATCTCGTTTCTTACCATTATGGAATCGTTCACCATTTACCGGAAGAAACTTTGCGCATGGTTTCTTACCATTTCGAATATGTTCATCATTTACAGTAATAACTTTGTGCGTGGTTTCTTATCTTTCGCTCGCCATTTATCGGAAGCAACTTTTGCGCAGTTTCTTACCATTACAGAATACGTTCACCATTTACCGAAGCAACTTTGCACTCGGTTTCTTACCATTATGGAATACGTTCACCATTTGCTGGAAGCAACTTTGCGCACGGTTTCTTACCATTTAGGAACATGTTCAACCTTTACCGCAAACAACTTTGCGCACGGTTTCTTACATTACGGAATACATTCACGATTTACCGGAAGCAAGTTTGTACAAGGTTTCTTACTATTACGAAATGCATTAACCATTTACCGAAGCAACTTTATACGGTTTCTTACCATTACGGAATTCGTTCACAATTTACCGAAGCAATTTTGATCTCGATTTCTTACCATTACGGAATACGTTCACGATTTACGAAGCAAGTTTGTACAAGGTTTCTTACTATTATTACGAAATGCATTCACCATTTAATCGGAAGCAACTTTGCTCACGGTTTCTTACCATTACGGAATTCGTTCACAATTTACGGAAGCAATTTTGATCTCGGTTTCTTACCATTATGGAATACGTTCACCATTTACCGGAAGAAACTTTGCGCATGGTTTCTTACCATTTCGGAATATGTTCATCATTTACCGGTAATAACTTTGTGCGTGGTTTCTTATCTTTACGGAGTACGTTCGCCATTTATCGAAGCAACTTTGCGCACAGTTTCTTACCATTACAGAATCGTTCACCGTTTACGGAAGCAACTTTTGCGCTCGTTTCTTACCATTACGGAATACGTTCACCATTTACTGGAACCAACTTTGCTGACGGTTTCTTACCATTACGGAATATGTTCACCATTTACTGGAAAGACCTTTGCGACAGTTTTTTACCATTACGGAATCGTTCACCATTTACCGAGGCGACTTTGCGAACGGTTTCTTACCATTACTGAATTCGTTCACAATTTACCACAAGAAACTTTGCGCACAGTTTCTTACCATTACGGAATACGTTCACCGTTTATGAGAAGAACCTTGCACACATTTTCTTAAGAACTTCGGAATACGCTCACCATTTACCGGAAGCAACTTTGCGTGTGGTTTCTTACCATTTCGTAATATGTTTGCCATTTATCGAAGCAACTTTAGCAACTTTGCGCACGGTGTCTTACTATGACAGAATACGTTCACCATTTATCGGAAACAACTTTGTGCACGGTTTCTTACCCTGACGGAATATGTTCATCATTTACCAGAAGCAAATTTGCGCACGGTTTCTTACCATTACGGAATACGTTCACCATTTACCGGAAGCAACTTTGTGCACGGTTTCTTACCATTTAGGAATATGTTCAACCTTTACCGGAAACAACTTTGCATCGGTGTCTTACCATGACGGAATACGTTCCCCATTTATTGGAAACAACTCTGCACATTGTTTCTTACCATGACGGAATACGTTCATCATTTACCAGAAGCAAATTTCTCTGCACGGTTTCTTACCATTACAGAATACATTCACCATTTACCGGAAGCAAGTTTTGCCACGGTTTCTGACCATTTAGCAATATGTTCAACCTTTACCGAAACAACTTCGCATCGGTTTCTTACCATTCGGAATACGTTCACGATTTATCGGAAGCAAGTTTGTACAAGGTTTCTTACTATTACGAAAATCATTCACCATTTACGGGAATCAACTTGCGCACGGTTTCTTACGATTATGGAATACGTTCACCATATACCGGAAGCAAATTTATGCACGTTTCTTACCATTAAGGAATAGACCCTATTTCATCACCTGGGAGAAAATACTTGAGACTTTGATAACTTGGATAGCATCAGCTAGTCCTAACTGGCATTTTTGAAATTATAGATAAGTTGCTTACTCTCTTCCCTTATTGCATCGATAAATTTGTAATTTATATACATTTAGCACCTTCAGTGTAAGTTTTTGCCTTGATTGATACTTACTTTCATTGATTGTCTATCATTTGTTCTTTTTAGCGCCAGTCAAATATAGATCTAGTCTTACATTTATCCTATTTTTTCGTTCTTGTTTCCCATACTCACACGTCTCTCGCTCCCTTTCTTACTTTCCTGCCTTTTTCTATCTTCTTTCTCTCTCTCTCTTTATTTCTGTCATTCTCTCTATCTCCTTCTCACTTTTTGTTACTTACTAATTTCCATATTTTTATTTCACTCTAGATCTGAACCTTCCACTCTAACTCATTCTTCACATCCCCCCTCTGCTACGTTTCTTATCATCACTGTCTTTTTCTTTCTTTCTTTCTCCTTCATGTTTTTCTTCTGACATCACATTGTGTGATGCCGGAGTTATTACTTAGATCTACATTCTAGATATTTCTCGTTTGTTGTCTGACGAAGGGTTATACCCGAAACATCACATGTTTGTTCTGTCTTTATTAGTGGAGTTATCACTTATTGTCATATTTCGCCTTTGACTTCACTCCACTGTAGCTCCTTCGTATTACATTTACTCTATTTACCAACCTGCCAAATTCTATTTACCAACTGGCCAAATTCTATTTACCATCTTGCCAAATTCTATTGACCATCTTGCCAAATTCTATTTACCAACTTGCCAAATTCTATTGACCAAAATGTCAAATTTACCATCTTTCCAAATTCTATTGACCAACTTGCCAAATTCTATTAACCAACTTGCCAAACTCTATAAGCCAACTTGCCAAACTTTATTGACCAACTTGCCATACTCTATTAAGGCAAAATATGACAATAAGTGACAACTCCACTAATAAAGACAGAATAAACACGTTTTTTCGGGTATAACCCTTCATCAGACAACAAACGAGAAATATCTAGAATGTAGATCTAAGGGATATTTAACGTGCACAGGGTGTTGTGATTTTTACACGGGACCTCCTTTCTTATCGTCCGATAGAATTAGGCGTCGATCCAACAACCTGGATTAGGAGGATAGTTTTAACTCGAAAAAAATTTTTTTCTTCAAGCCTCGGGGTTTGAACCCACGACCTTTTGGTTGCGAGACCGACACATTTTGTCTCTGTACTGTCGAGTCCCCGTGTCTCATGTTGATGTAAACAAAGATATATTTGTCAGTAATATATGAAAACCTTATTTACGTTTGTTTGTTTGTCTTTTTTTATTCCCCCTAATATCTGACTGCTATAGAGAGCAGATCTGGCAATCGCCCCGCTGACTATCACCTACCTACGAGAACAGGTCATCGATTTCACCAAGCCCTTCCTCAACCTGGGTATCAGCATCTTATTCAAAATGCCAAGGCGAGAAAAGCCAGGCCTGGTTTTTTCATTTCTTAATCCCTTGGCCATCGAAATCTGGCTCTACGTTATTGGTAGGTACAACGGTCTGTCGATGGTACGGTTATTGTGGGAGATGAATTGTTGTATTGGGGTGCACTTGCCAGTGTGTGAGTGCGTGAGTGAATGAGTGACTTTGAGTGTGTGTGTCTGTGTTTGTGTTTGTGTATGAGTGAGTGAATGAATGTGTGTGCCTGTGTGTGTGCGTCTGCGTGTGTGTTGGTGGGGGATTATTGTATGTTGGGAAATGAAGGATGAGGGAAAGGATTGGAGCAAGGGGGGGGGGGCTGCAGAATCAAATAGATGTAAGAGGTTTATCTGTTTCATATTCAATGTGTTATTTGTCATATGATATGCATGTATTAGAATAGAATGCCTTGTGTAGTACATTGTTTGCGTATTTTGGAAATGAATGTTTCATGTGACATTTCTTCTCCAAACAACTATACTGCAGGGTTTTTTTTTAAGTGAGCTGCGAAAGGCAACATTTCAGGCTCATATTACAAAGATCAAAACATAACATTTGTCTAGATCTAGGTGGAAATGAGAATGATATCTCTTCTTCCACGCACGCATAACACATACACGTGTATATGTGTATGTGTGTGTGCGTGTGTGTATGTGTGTATTTGTGTGCATCTGTGCATGTGTGTGTGTGTATGTGTGAGTGTATGTGTGTGTGTGTTTGTGTGTGTGTATGTGTGTATATATGTGCATATGTGTGAGTGTATGTGTGTATATTTGTGTGTGTGTGTGTATGTGTGGCTGTGTAATTTATGTATTACTTGTTTAAGTGAATGCCTTTCAAATCTGCACACGGGGCGGTTGGCGGGTGCTGCTGGTTGATCTTACATTCGCTCTTTCACTTATCTTTCATCTTGCTGTCTCCTCTAAATCCACACACTGAGAAATTCACACTGTCTAATATTAACAACTGGCCAAATTCTATTTTCCAACTAACCAAATTTTATTTACCAACTTGCCAAATTCTATTTACCAACTTGCCAAATTCTCTTTACCAACTTGCCCAATTCTATTTACCAACATGCCAAATTCTCTTTACCATCTTGCCAAATTCTA
>JAXRKP010000161.1:0-2500 GCA_037039925.1 Doris montereyensis
ACACCACTGCTGCTATCTCGACAAATCATTCCTCAGGGAATATTTTAAAACTTCACATGGGTCTTCGGTGTTTATCATAATAGAATCTTAACACACAACTGACAACCACCCGGTGCGCGGTGTTCTCGACCTGCGGGACACACTGCGGGATGTCTTCTGGCATGTTACTCCTCCGGTGTAGCGACTTTATAGCATAGTCGGCTTCTGGCGCTGGTGTATTTTCGATACGTTAAACTCTGACCCGCGGGGCAGTTGTTAATCGCATAGGGGCACGCCCATAACGGGCCCCCACCCCCCCACGCACCCAACACCACTCAGTACTCCTACATCTCAGTCTAACTCACACCCTTAGCGCACAACGGAATTATACACTTAGAAAAGGTGTCATGGGGGTGCTATCACTAACTGACTTACATACTGTTCGAGGTGAGCCTCGGTCATATAGCTTCCCCCTTCCCCCCCCCTGTGTCAGACATCGTGATTATAACATCAAATCTGACTTCTACTTCCGGCGTCGAGGCAGGCAAATACTTCTAAGGTGTCTCAGTGTCAAGCTGTTCCATCATCTAACCTTACCTTTAAACACCTCGAGGGACGCCCGCCCCTTCCTTTCCGATTTGTCAGGCGTGCACATTGTCAATACGCCCCCCTCTCCCCTTCTCACAAGCGGGGGAGTATTCGTCGTAGGACTGGGGGATTGGTAACCTAATTATCAATACACCGGTTGATTCCATACTAGTGTCTTTGTGTAATTACAATTCTCAAACACACCAACCCAGGACACCGCGTTAAACATGAGTCGTCTCAATTCGGCCCACATGATCAAAATCACCTACTAACCAAGCTTGCGGTTTTTATTCCCACTCCACCCCCCACCTCAGTGTAACGGTCAAATAGCAACTGGAAAACGACATCCAAACCTCCGATATCCGTCCTAGGTCATAATTACGCGCCGAAAAGTAAAAACCGCAGTTCTTTAACTCCGCATGTAGGCCAGGGATTTCTCAAGGATGCGCGCATCTATCTATTCATACCTACTCGCCACCTACAACCCACTCAGGAAAACTTCTGCTTGTTTTGGGTCTTAGGTCACTGCGTCTCGTCATTTCGTCATTGCTCCACGCCTCGCTAATCTTTATATTGTTCAATGACATACCCTACTCACCTATCACCCCATTCTTGGCAACAAGATCAATATACTTACTTTTCCATACACTACCCATACTCTTTATATAAACCCATTACCCCACCCTACATAAAATCACATCACCACCCCCACTTATCATACAACCTTATATCATGAACTATACATATACCGATCACCTCCATAACACAATACACTACCAATCACAATAACAAACATGAATACATACATACATACATACATACAGACATACATACATACGTACATACATACGTACATACATACATTAAAAAAATACATAAATACATACGTAGATGCATTTCATACATACATACACATAAACATATATACATACATACATATATACATGCATACATACATACATATATACATACATGTATATATACAAACATACATATATTCATATATACGCATACATACAAAGAGGCAGACAGACAGGCAGACAGACAGATAGACAGTCAAACGCTCACAGATGTACAGGTTTCATCAGATGGTGACAACGGTATTAACTCTCTCTGGCACCAAAAAGGCCACAAAGAAAATCCGATCTTCCACTTTCCTTCTCCCTCCCAGATGTGCGACTCGTTCTTCCACACAATCGAATGGCCTTTCTCGCGCTGATTAGAAATCGGTTTGGTCAGGCAATCCTTGTGGTGAGACTCGCTGAGAGCTGGAAGCTAGAGCTAGACGGCGCATTATCCAACTGTATGTCGTTATTTCCCATTGGTTAATTGAGCTATGAAAGAGGATGTACCTGATACATCACAGTGCTTCTCTTGTTCGGTAGATGAACGTCGATGCCCTATATCAGTATTATCAGAGGTCAAGTGTTGTCATTAGCACTTGGTCAGGCTATATAAACGAAAACAGTGTCTTAGACAAGTGAGATTACAAATTGTGACCTGGTTTAAATAAAATCTTGAATATTTTACTTGGAAACGGTATTCGATGTTTTCCATTGGCTACTTCAGGGGGCAAATAAATATTCAAATTGACAATGAAGCATTTCACATGTTGTGACGTCATATCCACTGCATCAGAGTTCTCCAAGGACAGAAGATCAAATAATTCCCTAATTCCCGTTTTGCAGTACAAAACAAAAAGTTCATAATGATATTATAAGGATATTTGCCCAAACAATTATTCATGTAAAAAAGAAAATTGTATTTTGTCGTGTCAGGACCTGTGCATCTTCCACCTCTGTATGAACTATGACGTTACGTTGTAAGGTATTTTGTGATCTGTTTGCCTGGTGTTGTTCTTTTTGTTGGTGTTTTGTTTTGTTTTTATGCCTATGTTGTGATGTGCTGATTTTATTTTGGATTTTTTATTTCA
>JAXRKP010000161.1:12500-22500 GCA_037039925.1 Doris montereyensis
CTCTGTCGGGATTTCATACAGTATGTGCTTTGTCATAGCATGGTTGAATAAGTACTCAAACCGGATTTCATATAGTATGTGCTTTGTCATAGCATGGTTAAATAAGTACTCGAACCGGGATTTCATACAGTATGTGTTTTGTCATAGCATGGTTAAATAAGTACTCAAACCGATTTTACATAGTATGTGCTTTGTCATAGCATGGTTAAATAAGTACTCGAACAAGGAATTCATACAGTATGTGCTTTGTCATAGCATGGTTAAATAGCACCAGAACCGGGATTTCATATCGTATGTGCTTTGTCATAGCATGATTGAATAAGTACTCGAACCGGGATTTCTTATCAGTATGTGCTTTGTCAGAGCGTGGTTGAATAAGTACTCGAACCGGGATTTCTCAGTATGTGCTTTGTCATAGCATGGTTAAATCAGTACTCGAACCAGGATTTCATACAGTATGTGCTTTGTCATAGCATGGTTAAATAAGTACTCGAACATGGATTTCATACAGTATGTGCTTTGTCAGAGAATGGTTGAATAAGTATTCAAACCGGATTTTATATAGAAATAGCTTTGTCATAGCATGGTTAAATAAGTACTCGAACAAGGAATTCATACAGTATGTGCTTTGTCATAGCATGGTTAAATAAGCACTAGAACCGGGATTTCATATCGTATGTGCTTTGTCAGAGCATGATTGAATAAGTACTCGAACCGGGATTTCATACAGTATGTGCTTTGTCATAGCATGATTGAATAAGCACTAGAACCGGGATTTCATATCGTATGTGCTTTGTCATAGCATGATTGAATAAGTACTCGTGGGATTTCATTTATGTGCTTTGTCAGAGCATGGTTGAATAAGTACTCGAACCGAGATTTCATATAGTATGTGCTTTGTCAGAGCATGGTTGAATAAACTGAACTGGGATTTCATATCAAACGTCTGTGCTTTGTCAGAGCATGGTTGAATAAGTACTCGAACCGGATTTCTATAGTATGTGCTCAAGATCATCAGAGCATGGTTGAATAAGTACTCGAACCGGGATTTCATGTGTGCTTTGTCAGAGCATGGTTGAATAAGTACTCGAACTGGGATTTCATATCAAAATGTGCTTTGTCAGAGCATGGTTGAATAAGTACTCGAACCGGATTTCATTGTGCTTTGTCAGAGCATGATTGAATAAGTACTCGAACCGGGATTTCATACAGTATGTGCTTTGTCATAGCATGATTGAATAAGCACTAGAACCGGGATTTCATATCGTATGTGCTTTGTCATAGCATGATTGAATAAGTATCGAACCGGGATTTCATATCGTATGTGCTTTGTCAGAGCCTGATTGAATAAGTACTGAACAAGGATTTAATTACAAATGTCTTTGTCATAGCATGATTGAATCAGCACTAGAACTGGGATTTCATATCGTATGTGCTTTGTCAGAGCATGATTGAATAAGTACTCGAACTGGGATTTCATTTGTACTTTGTCAGAGCCTGATTGAATAAGTACTGAACTGGGATTTCATTTGTACTTTGTCAGAGCATGATTGAAAAGTATCGAACTGGGATTTCATTTGTACTTTGTCAGAGCATGATTGAATAAGTACTCGAACTGGGATTTCATTTGTACTTTGTCAGAGCATGGTTGAATAAGTACTGAACTGGGATTTCATATAGTATGTGCTTTGTCAGAGCATGGTTGAATAAGTACTCGAACTAAAACAGGGATTTCATATAGTATGTGCTTTGTCATAGCATGGTTGAATAAGTACTCGAACAGGGATTTCATATAGCATGTGCTTTGTCAGAGAATGGTTGAATAAGTACTCGAACTGGATTTCATGTGTTTTTTGTCGAGGGTGGTTGAATAAGTGACGTCACTGACTGACACAGACGAAAGGAAGGTATTTGTTTGATTTGATTTATGCAACAAAACTAAGGTGATCTCGGGTTTTTAGTAGGATTTAAAATTTTGAATGCAAGACTGAAACGTCTGTGTAAATAGAAAGGATCTTTAACGCACATAGTGTTGTGATGCTCGCGGGACCTCCATTTTATTGTCCGTCTCCAATGGACTAGGTGTCGATCCAACTACCTGGACCAGGGGCATAGATTTTGCTCGAAAAAGACTCGAGAAATTTGTTTTATTTTTGGCGGTGCTCGAACCCATTACCTTTTGGTTGAGATGCCGAAACTTTGTCTCTGGGCTACCAAGTCTCCACGTAGGAAGGAGGAGTTGTGTAATTTGTTTTGTTTTGTGTGATTTTGTTTGTTTTTGTTCTTGCATTTTATTTTTTTAGCATTTTACTTTGTTTTGTTTAGTTTAAAGATGGTTTTGTTGGGGTTTTGTTGTGAGGTTTTTTAGGAGAGGGGCGGGGAGGGTTGGGGGTTGGGGGGAGGATGAGACTACTAGATACTAGGTGGAAATATAACATGTGCATGTCATGAAAGTGTTACTAGACCATTGAATTGGTTGGTTCGATGATTATGTTACTACTGTCAACCGTGGTCTAAGTCTACGCAAAGCAATAGCCTCAACCAAACTCGAAAGATTTGCCTGATAGGATTTCTGCCATAAATGTTAATGGATCATGATCAAATTGCAATACATAATATTTGAACATGCATACATACATAACAAAGTTATCTCTCTTGGACATCCTAACTGAGAGAATATTTGCTGAATAATCAATCACGACAAGACGTAAGCTTTGAACGACGGTGTAAAAAGTACATGTCGTGAGGCCTTAATGTGGTAGCCATGATGAATGATGAATGATGAATGATGAATGATGAGTGATGAATGATGAATGATGAATGTTGAATGATGAATGATGAATGATAGCAATTTCGTATTAAAAAAAGAGAGAATCAGGACAGAAAGGTTTTGCAACGACCGTCTAGCCACTGGTATGGTCACAAAACTCACACATTTCCATGTAACATTACTAGGTGATACGAGGTAGCCGCTTGTCTTTATTTTCATTAGCTTTATGGGTCATAGAGTTAGTGCTCTAAAACTCCATGTTTGTTCCCATAATAAGTGTTCTACTATGTCAATGACGATGATGACGATTATGATGATGATGATGATGATGATGATGACTTTGGCAAAGATGTAAGGTGGTGAGTGTAGTAGTAGTAGTAGTAGTAGTAGTAGTAGTAGTACTAGCAGTAGAGAGTAGTAGTAGTAGTAGTAGTAGCAGTAGTAGTAGTAGTAATAGTAGTAGTAGTGGTAGTAGTAGCAGCAGCAGCAGCAGTAGTAGTAGTAGTAGTAGTAGTAGTAGTAGTAGTAGTAGTAGTAGTAGTAGTAGTAGTAGTAGTAGTAGTAGTAGTAGTAGTAGTAGTAGTAGTAGTAGTAAATAGTAGCAGTAGCATTTTAGCAGTAGTAGTAGCAGTACAGCAGTAGTAGTCGTAGTAGTAGTCAGCAGCAGTAGTAGTAGTAGTAGTAGCAGTAGTAGCAGCAGCAGTAGCAGTAGTAGTAGCAGTAGCAGTAGTAGCAGCAGTAGTAGTAGTAGTAGTAGCAGCAGCAGCAGTAGCAGTAGCAGTAGTAGTAGTAGTAGTAGTAGACAGTAGTAGTAGTAGTAGTAGTAATAGTAGTGACTAGACCATACTTGATTCCATGGTTAGATTATCACTGACTAATTGAAATAGCATTATACAGTATTGTGGCTTTTTTCCAAACGCTCCCTTGGCCTCTCCGTTCAAAATGTGCAAATACAGCGACCGGAAATTGGTGTGGGTATTTCCTTTATGATAAACGTATAAGCCAAGAATATTCAGCAGTTGTTGTTGTTTTCAATTCTAAATTTTATTATTCCAATTGAGGTCGTACGTGTCTGTGATGAAAATAATAGATTTCGAGAATGACCCATCACGTGACCTCTAAGGAAAACTTTTGGAAGGATATTACGCCATAGCAATAACAGGACGTTTCCTTTGCTACTGAGCTAGGGGCTCGGTGGTCGAGAGGCAAGGCATCGGCATCTAGACCAAAAGGCCGTTTGTTCAAGCCCTGACGTAAATATGTCTCGAGTAAATGCTCACCGCCAGACACCCTCCCCTTCCGGTTCAGGTAGGTAGATTGACACCTAATCCGACCGAAGACGAACGATAATAAAATTGATGTCCCGTGTACAAAATCACAACTCTTTGTGCACGTTAACTTTGCTGTTATACAGGGCAGTGCGAGGGAAACCAAAAACCCAGAAATCATCTTAGTTGTGGATGTAGGTAAATCAAAACCCAGAAATGACCTTCGTTGTGGATGTAGCTAAATCAAAAACCCAGAAATCACCTTAGTTGTGGATGTGGCTAAATCAAAAACCCAGAAATCACCTTAGTTGTGGATGTAGCTAAATCAAAAACCCAGAAATCACCTTGGTTGTGAATGTAGGGAAATCAAAAACCCAGAAATCACCTTAGTTGTGGATGTAGCTAAATCAAAAACCCAGAAATCACCTTGGTTGTGAATGTAGGGAAATCAAAAACCCAGAAATCACCTTAGTTGTGAATGTAGGCAAGTGAAAAACCCAGAAATCACCTTAGTTGTGAATGTAGGCAAGGGAAAAACCCAGAAATCACCTTGGTTGTGAATGTATGGAAATCAAAACCCAGAAATCACCTCAGTTGTGAATGTAGGGAAATCAAAAACCCAGAAATCACCTCAGTTGTGAATGTAGGCAAGGGAAAACCCCAGAAATCACCTTAGTTGTGAATGTAGGCAAGTGAAAAACCCAGAAATCACCTCAGTTGTGAATGTAGGCAAGGGAAAACCCAGAAATCACCTTAGTTGTGAATGTAGGGAAGGAAAACCCCAGAAATCACCTTAGTTGTGAATGTAGGCAAGGAAAAACCCAGAAATCACCTTGGTTGTGAATGTAGGGAAATCAAAAACCCAGAAATCACCTCAGTTGTGAATGTAGGGAAATTGAAAACCCAGAAATCACCTTAATTGTGCATGTAGGGAAATTGAAACCCCTACTAAAAACCTAAAAATCACCTTAGTAGTGGATGTAGGTAAATCAAAAACCCTACTAAAAACCCCGAAATCACTTTAGCTGTGGATTTACGTAAATCAAAAACTCAACTAAAACTCCTGAAGTCACCTTAGTTGTGGATGTAGGTAAATCAAAAACTCAACTAAAACTCCTGAAATCACCTTAGTTGTGGATGTAGATAAATCAAAAAAACTACTAAAACTCCTGAAGTCACCTTAGTTGTGGATGTAGGTAAATCAAATCAAATCATAAATCAACAAACGCTGCTGGGCAATTGTCACGTGGTCCTGTGCTCGGTGAAAGATGTGATCTGCTACTGAAAAGGAACTCTGTGAAAGCTTTGGCAACTATTGGTGTACCTATCAGTTATATATTTTTATTATTTTTCTCTGAAGAAAGCGTTTATTAACAAACTCTCCTCTGTTCCTAGCGTGTCTTCAATAAAGTACAATTTGCCACTGTTCGAAAACTCTGCTTCTCACCTTGTTCATTTATGAAAAAACTTGATAAATGTTTAACCCTTAAGTATATCAAAACTTAATGTATATGATTATCATGTCTATACATTGCTCGTTGTGATTTCATCGGAAGTTGCCTTTAGTCTCTGAGATATCCACGGGGAAATTAATGTTAAGGCGGCTGCCAGTCTATTGACTTCAAACTAGCCATGTCGATAAACATAATATTATTAAAAATTCACATCGGTTTTGTGAGGTAATGTTATAAAAGTATTTTTTGCTTTACGTTCAATTAAAATCATTCCCAAGAGCCAACGTCGTTTCTTTGTTCCAATTTCCAATATTATTTCCGATTTTGCAAAAATCGTAAAAATATTGATTAATTTGACGATGTCAGGATACGTACTTGGCAGAGGGGGGAAATGTTGATTAAGGCCATGTAGTTACCCTCAGACTTGAGACAAAGCCAGACAATTATTGCATTGCAGGGAGCATAACGTAGTGCTAAATCAATACCTCTTTTGTTCAGTGAAAAGGCGAAGTATTGAACCGATGCAGAATGTGTCAACTATGCTGCTCGTTCATCGGAACAAGACAAAGGAGAAATAAAAGAGGGAAATGTGAGCAATAATTTCAAAGTAAGTCCGACAATGAAAGTTCAATGTAGAGTAATCATGAATCGAGGCCTGATTTTCTAGACATACGCAACTAGGGAGCGTAGTTAGCTCGATTGCTTAGCACGCTTTCTTTTCATGGTGAGGCGATAGTTTGCCGACGCAGAGGTCGCGGGTTCGATCCCCATGGTGGCCTGGATTTTTTTCTGTCTATTCCTTGTGTTTGTCTCGTCTTTGTTCCTATGGGGCTTTCATATTATCTTGTGTCATTACATTAACTTCCTACATGCCCCTTGCCTCACTGCTTGTCTTTATCTACGGCATAATGCAGTAGTTTGACATTACTTCTTACATATGACATAATGTGGTAGTTTGACATTACTTCTTACATATGACATAATGTGGTAGTTTGACATTACTTTCTTACATACGACATAATGTGGTAGTTTGACATTACTTCTTGCATATGACATAATGTGGTAGTTTGACATTACTTCTTACATATGACATAATGTGGTAGTTTGACATTACTTACATACGGCATAATGTGGTAGTTTGACATTACTTATTACATATGACATAATGTGGTAGTTGGACATTACTTCTTACATACGACATAATGTGGTGGTTTGACATTACTTCTTACATACGACATAATGTGGTGGTTTGACATTACTTCTTACATACGACATAATGTGGTGGTTTGACATTACTTCTTACATACGACATAATGTGGTAGTTTGACATTACTTATTACATATGACATAATGTGGTGGTTTGACATTACTTTTTACATATGGCATAATATAGTAGTTTGACATTACTTCTTACATATGACATAATGTGGTAATTTCACATTACTTCTTACATATGGCATAATGTGGTAGTTTGACATTACTTCTTACATACGGCATAATGTAATGGTTTGATATTACTTCTTAGATATGACATAATGTGGTGGTTTGACATTACTTCTTACATACGGCATAATGTGGGGGTTTGACATTACTTCTTACATATGACATAATGTGGTTGTTTGACATTACTTCTTATGTACGGCATAATGTGGTGGTTTGACATTGCTTCGTACATATGACATAATGTTGTAGTTTGACATTACTTTTTACATATGACATAATGTTGTAGTTTGACATTACTTCTTACATATGACATAATGTGGTAGTTTGACATTACTTCTTATATACGGCCTAATGTGGGGGTTTGACATTTCTTCTTACATATGACATAATGTGGTAGTTTGACATTCGTTCTTACATATGACATAATGTGGTAGTTTGACATTGCTTCTTACATATGACATAATGTGGTAGTTTGACATTGCTTCTTACATATGACATAATGTGGTAGTTTGACATTGCTTCTTACATATGACATAATGTGGTAGTTTGACATTGCTTCTTACATATGACATAATGTGGTGGTTTGACATTGCTTCGTACATATGACATAATGTGGTGGTTTGACATTACTTCTTACATACGACATAATGTGGTAGTTTGACATTGCCTCTTGCATATGACACAATGTGGTTTTTTGACATTACTTCTACATATGACATAATGTGGTAGTTTGACATTACTTCTTACATATGACATAATGTGGTAGTTTGACATTCGTTCTTACATATGACATAATGTGGTAGTTTGACATTACTTCTTACATATGACATAATGTGGTAGTTTGACATTGCGTTCTTACATATGACATAATGTGGTAGTTTGACATTACTTCTTACATATGGCATAATGTGGTGGTTTGACATTGATTCTTACATATGACATAATGTGGTAGTTTGACATTGCTTCTTACATATGACATAATGTGGTAGTTTGACATTGATTCTTACATATGACATAATGTGGTGGTTTGACATTGCTTCTTACATATGACATAATGTGGTAGTTTGACATTGCTTCTTACATATGACATAATATGGTGGTTTGACATTGCTTCGTCCATATGACATAATGTGGTGGTTTGATATTACTTCTTACATACGACATAATGTGGTAGTTTGACATTGCTTCTTACATATGACACAATGTGGTAGTTTGACATTACTTCTTACATATGACATAATGTGGTAGTTTGACATTACTTCTTACATATGACATAATGTGGTAGTTTGACATTACTTCTTACATATGACATAATGTGGTAGTTTGACATTACTTCTTACATATGACATAATGTGGTAGTTTGACATTACTTCTTACATACGGCATAATGTGGTGGTTTGACATTGATTCTTACATATGACATAATGTGGTGGTTTGACATTGCTTCTTACATACGACATAATGTGGTAGTTTGACATTGCTTCTCACATACGACATAATGTGGTAGTTTGACATTGCTTCTCACATACGACATAATGTGGTAGTTTGACATTGCTTCTTACATACGACATAATGTGGTAGTTTATTGTTACATACGACATAATGTGGTAGTTTGACTTCTTACATACGACATAATGTGGTAGTTTGAATGTAATGGTTTGACAGTTTGACATTCTTACATACGACGGCACTTCTTACATACGGCATAATGTGGTAGTTTGACATTGCTTCTCACATACGACATAATGTGGTAGTTTGACATTGCTTCTTACATTCGACATAATGTGGTGGTTTGACATTACTTCTTACATACGACGTAATGTGGTGGTTCTTACATACGACATAATCAGTTGGTTTGCCATTACTTCTTACATACACCATAATGTGGTAGCTAAACATTACTTCTTACATACACCATCATGTGGTAGTTATACATTACTTCTTACATACGGCATAATGTAGTAGTTCTTACATACGACATAATGTAGTAGTTCTTACATACGACATAATGTGGTAGTTCTTACATACGACATAATGTGGTAGTTCTTACATACGACATAATATGGTAGTTCTTACATATGACATAATGTGGTAGTTCTTACATACGACATAATGAGTTGGTTTGCCATTATTTCTTACACTGCCTTTGCTTTCTCTGAGTGTCCATAGATCTAGCCAGCCATTTTGCTGTTGTATCGACAGGGAGGCCAGAAAGTATTGCCCGCACTGGGAAACAAACTCAGACCTCCTGAGTGGTGACCAGACGCTCTACTGACTGAGCTACGATGCTATGAGTGAGTAAGATCGCTTGCGATGAATTTGACAAAGATGAATGCAGAAAGTGGAAACCAAACAAGATGAGTAGCAGATAATTGATAAACATATTTTCTTCTGTTTGACTAGCTAAATGTTATAGTAGTTAACCAGTCGTACAAACATAAAATTTATTAAACAGGTTTGTCCAGCCAGTCAAACTTCAATTATTCCCATTCAATTTTTCAAAATTTCTATGCAAAGTCAACGATAGACAAAATCTTGATCAATTCCATAGTAGCGACATAAGGTTAAGGGACAACAAATTATTTCAATCAAATCATTTTGAAGTATGAGAAATAAATTGGGAAATTTAAGTCTAGGTCAAATTTAAGTCTAGGTCAATAATCTGCAAGGTTACTGAGATCTGATTGTAAGGATATGGTACTAAGATTACTTTAAATAAAGAATGATAACATAATTTTAATAATACCAAAACCCATATGAACACGATTGGAACATACAGTCAAGAACTGTTACAATATACAAACTATCAGTTAGATAGCAAACAGAATTAAATGAAATCAGTATCAACTGTGAAAGTAGCACAATCCACTGTTTCAAGTGTTTCCATCTGGAAGTCCTTTCGCGGCGAAGGGGTAGGTCAGGAAAAACTCAATAACACACAGGACTGCTCTAGACAAATTGGGCCTCAATCTTTCTTATTGTAAACTCAATAACACACAGGACTGCTCTAGACCAATTGGGCCTCAGTCTTTCTTATTGTAAACTCAATAACACACAGGACTGCT
>JAXRKP010000161.1:27500-102500 GCA_037039925.1 Doris montereyensis
ATACGGTAACTAACGATACAAATATAAGTATTAGAATGAATACGGTAACTAACGATACAAATATAAGTATCCGAGAATGAATACGGTAACTAACGATACAAATATAAGTATTAGATTGAATACGGTAACTAACAATACAAATATAAGTACCAGAGAATGAATGTAATTAACGATACAAATATAAGTAAAAGAGAATGAATACTAACTAACGATACAAATATAGAAGAATATAACTAATAGAAGAGAATACGGTAACTAACGATACAAATATAAATATTAGAATGAATACGGTAACTAACGATAGAAAAATATAAGTACCAGAGAACGAATACGGTAACTAACGATACAAATATAAGTACCACAAAATGAATACGGTAACTAACGATACAAATATAAGTACCAGAGAATGAATACGGTAACTAACGATACAAATATAAGTACCAGAGAATGAATACGGTAACTAACGATATAAATATAAATATTAGAATGAATACGGTAACTAACGATACAAATATAAGTACCAGAGAATGAATACGGTAATAACGATACAAATATAAATATTAGAATGAATGTAACTAATATACAAATATAACAGAGAATGAATACGGTAACTAACGATACAAATATAAGTATTAGAATGAAGACGGTAATAACGATACAAATATAAGTATTAGAATGAATACGGTAATAACGATACAAATATAAGTATTAGAATGAAGACGGTAACTAACGATACAAATATAAGTATTAGAAGAATACGGTAATAACGATACAAATATAAGTGTTAGAATGAAACGGTAACTAACGATACAAATATAATTAGAATGAATACGGTAACTAAGATACAAATATAAGCATTAGAATGAAGACGGTAACTAACGATACAAATATAAGTATTAGAATGAATACGGTAACTAACGATACAAATATAAGTATTAGAATGAAGACGGTAACTAACGATACAAATATAAGTATTAGAATGAATACGGTAACTAACGATACAAATATAAATATTAGAATGAATACGGTAACTAATGATACAAATATAAGTACCAGAGAATGAATACGTAACTAACGATACAAATATAAGTACCAGAGAATGAATAACGTAATATACAAATATAAGTACCAGAGAATGAATACGGTAACTAACGAACAAATATAAATATTAGAATGAATACGGTAACAAATGATACAAATATAAGTATTAGAATGAATACGGTAACTAACTATACAAATATAAGTATTAGAATGAATACGGTAACTAACTATACAAATATAAGTATTAGAATGAATACGGTAACTAACTATACAAATATAAGTATTAGAATGAATACGGTAACTAACTATACAAATATAAGTACCAGAGAATGAATACGGTAACTAACGATACAAATACCAGAGAATGAATACGGTAACTAACGATAAAGATAAGTACCAGAGAATGAATACGGTAACTAACGATACAGATATAAGTACCAGAGAATGAATACGGTAACTAACGATACAAATATAAGTATTAGAATGAAGAATGGTAACTAACGATACAAATATAAGTATTAGAATGAATACGGTAACTAACGATACAAATATAAGTATTAGAATGAATACGGTAACTAACGATACAAATATAAGTATTAGAATGAATACGGTAACTAACGATACAAATATAAGTATTAGAATGAATACGGTAACTAACGATACAAATATATGGTAACTAACGATACAAAAATAAGTACCAGAATGAATACGGTAACTAACGATACAAATATAAGTATTAAAATGAATACGGTAACTAACGATACAAATATAAGTATTAGAATGAATACGGTAACTAATGATACAAATATAAGTATTAGAATGAATACGGTAACTAACGATACAAATATAAGTATTAGAATAGAGAATGATGATACAAATATAAGTATTAGAACTAATGATACAAATATAAGTATTAGAATGAATACGGTAACTAACGATACAAATATAAGTACCAGAAAATGAATACGGTAACTAACGATACAAATATAAGTATTAGAATGAATACGGTAACTAACGATACAAATACCAGAAAATGAATACGGTAACTAATGATACAAATATAAGTATTAGAATGAATACGGCAACTAACGATAAATATATTAGAAAATGAAGAGGGTAACTAACAATACAAATATAAGAGAATGAATACGGTAACTAACGATATAAATATAAGTACCACAGAATGAATACGGTAACTAACGATACAAATATAAGTATCCGAATGAATACGGTAACTAACGATACAAATATAAATATTAGAATGAATACGGTAACTAACAATACAAATATGAATATTAGAATGAATAGGGTAACTAACGATACAAATATAAATATTAGAATAAATACGGTAACTAACGATATAAATATAAATATAAATGAATACGGTAACTAATGATATAAATATAAATATTAGAGTGAATACTAACTAATGATATAAATATAAATATTAGAATGAATACGGTAACTAATGATATAAATATAAATATTAGAATGAATACGGTAACTAATGATATAAATATAAATATTAGAATCAATACGGTAACTAATGATATAAATATAAATATTAGAATGAATACGGTAACTAATTATATAAATATAAATATTAGAATGAATACGGTAACTAATGATATAAATATAAATATTAGAATGAATACGGTAACTAATGATATAAATATAAATATTAGAATGAATACGGTAACTAATGATATAAATATAAATATTAGAATGAATACGGTAACTAATGATATAAATATAAATATTAGAATGAATACGGTAACTAATGATATAAATATAAATATTAGAATGAATACGGTAACTAATGATACAAATATAAATATTAGAATGAATACGGTAACTAATGATATAATTATAGATATTAGAATGAATACGGTAACTAATGATATAAATATAAATATTAGAATGAATACGGTAACTAATGATATAAATATAAATATTAGAATGAATACGGTAACTAATGATATAAATATAAATATTAGAATGAATACGGTAACTAATGATATAAATATAAATATTAGAATGAATACGGTAACTAATGATATAAATATAAATATTAGAATGAATACGGTAACTAATGATATAAATATAAATATTAGAATGAATACGGTAACTAATGATATAAATATAAATATTAGAATGAATACGGTAACTAATGATATAAATAAACAAATATAAATATTAGAATGAATATTAGGTAAACTAATGATACAAATATAAATATTAGAATGAATACGTAACTAACTAATCAAATATAAATATTAGAATGAATACAAATATAAATATACAATTAGAATGAATACGGTAACTAACAATACAAATATAAATACAAGAGAATGAATACGAAATAACTAACATATACAAATATAAATATTAGAACAAACCAGAGAATGAGTATAACTAACGATATAAATATAAGTATTAGAATGAATACGGTAACTAATGATACAAATATAAATATAGAATGAAAGTAACTAAGAACAAATATAAATATTAGAATGAATACGTAAGTAATGATACAAATATATGTGTGAGAGAACGAAATAACTAAAATACAAATATAAATACAAGAGAACGAATACGGTAACTAAGGATACAAATATAAATACAAGAGAACGAATACGATAACTAACGATACAAATATAAATACAAGAGAACGAATACGTAACTAATGATACAAATATAAATATAAGAGAACGAATACGTAACTAATGATACAAATATAAATATAAGAGAACGAATACGTAACTAAGGATACAAATATAATTATCAGAGAACGAATACGTAACTAAGGATACAAATATAAATATAAATATCTAATGATACAAATATAAATATAAGAGAACGAATACGTAACTAAGGATACAAATATAAATATCAGAGAACGAATACGTAACTAAGGATACAAATATAAATATCAGAGAACGAATACGTCTAAGGATACAAATATAAATATCAGAGAACCAATACGTAACTAAGGATACAAATATAAATATCAGAGAACAAATAACAATCAACACACTGAAATCGAAATTTTTCAGAAGTATTCCGTGTATTCCCTGCACCACCAAAATAAAAACATAACAATAACAATAACAATAACAATAACAATAACAATAATAATAATAATAATAATAATAATAATAATAATAATAATAATAATAATAATAATAATAATAATAATAATAATAATAATTATTATTATTATAAAATAATAATAATGATAATGATAATGATAATGATAATAATCGTAATAATAATAATAATAATAATAATAATAATAATAATAATAATAATAATAATAATAATAATAATAATAATAATAATAATAATAATAATAATAATAATAATAATAATAATAATAATAATAATAATAATAATAATAACAACAATAATAATAATAATAATAATAATAATAATAATAATAATAATAATAATAATAATAATAATAATAATAATAATAATAATAATAATAATAATAGTAATAGTAATAATATTAAATAAGAATGATAAAAAGAAAGTAATAGTTGGGTCAGCATAACACTATACAATGAGATTGTTAGCTTCATAGCAGCTGAATGTCCTTGCCTATTGACATTAACCTTCCAGCAAAGTTACCGATCAGAATATCAAAATTAACTCTGACGTCGTTGAAATACATCAAATGACATTAAAAAGCCTTGTCAGATAACCAAGGCAGGATAAGGATTCCCGTGGTATTTACTTTGACCTCTTCAAAGCATCTCCCTTTGTATAAACTTGCTCCATTAGTCGTCGTGGAAAGACAATACATAATGTATCAGCATCTTTCTTTCTTACATTGATTTATTAATACGTGTCTACCACGATTTCGCAATTTCATGAAACTCCCGAAAGGCATGGACAAACATAATTGCTACACGGGATGGGCTAGAGGGTAGCTCTCTATCAGTCGAAATATTTCATGACCAGTTCCATTTTGACATGAATGATACATACGTTCAACGGAATGATCTTCATGAAAGCGTACAAAAAAATCTCACACGGTAGTGATACCAGAATGATGAGCTACGAAAAATGAAAACTCCACTTGAAGAGATCTAAAATTCTATCTGACGTTTCGGGTTCAACTATCGTCAGACAACAAACAAATGTGCACTATAAGGTAGTGCGGTGTTTAGAAAACAAAAGAAAGCGAGATCTGATAAGAATGGAGATTAGCAGAAATAAAAGAAAGAGAACAGTGGAATAATAGAGAGGGGGAAAGGTATAGGATCGAAATAAGAAGAGAAAATGAAAGAAATATGTAAAAAAAAATATATATATTATCCTTATGTTTCTTTCATATACAGTGATCTCAGGGTTACACTACCGTAATGTAGCAAGAAAGGTTAAAATACGAAATAAAGAAAAGGAAAAGAAAACGACAGTAGGCATCCATTATCGACTTCTGTTTGCACAAAAGATGGGGTGGTGATTTTTTACTGTGGCTCAACCTGCTCGTCATCTATTCATGTTATGTAGTTCTAATGATATTAATGTCGTTCTGTAGTATATAACATTTATTCCATTGTATGTATCTCCGGTGTATCCAATGTGTCTCTCTGCCCACTATGTAGGCCTAACATCATCATACCGTTTCCATTTTCAACAAAGTTGGTTTGGAGAGGCGTATTCCACTCTGAGACCTGGACATTATTGAAAGGTGACGAGGAGAAACGAACAACACAGGCTTTAGAGACCACTAGTGCAAGCGAAGACTGATCCATATCTCATAGTAGTCATACAGAGGGCCTAAAATAAATAATTATGTATGGAACAGGGTGAATGACCTCGTGGACCGTCAACAAACTCTATTGGCAACATTTAGACGACGAAAACTGGCATGGTTTAGCCATCTAGTGAGACACAACACCCTCTCCCAATGGAACTACGAATGTACAAGGCACGGTTGAAGGAGAATGCAGATGTGAAAGGCAACACAAGAGCTAGTCCGATAACATCAAAGAGTGGACAGAGTTGACCTCCCCAGAGATTTTATCGACCGCCTTAAACTGAACCGCCTGGAAAGAATTTCGGCTTCTTTGGACCCTCAGGTCCCACTGACGAGTAACATTGTCATGGGACTGAGGGTATTCCTCTCTAGTAACTGTTTCATAATAACACACACGGTGACGATTTGGCATTTTTCTGGCAACAACAACAAAAAACTCATTGCTGATCTTGGAGTTTGGAGGCAATGATATCATAATCATTGTCATCCATCATCTTCAAGAGCAACTTGTTAACCATTTTACCCAGGATGGCCAAGACAGAGAGTTTATCTTCTGTTGTTGAATGAGCAGCTACAGTTGCTGTTCTTTGGTGGCTATATCAAAGTGAGTTTCCCCCTCCCATGCTGCTGCAACACGTTCCATGTCCACTACTAGTAATACTAGTTTGACCATTGATCATTATTTTGATGCTAGCCTTCTATTGATTAAACACGAACAATGATAAACTTAAACTTGCGTAGGTCATAGTTCTTAATTTTACGTAGGGTTCACCAAAAAATGGCGGAAAGTTTTCTTCAGTTGACACGTTCAGGTCTAATCACCAAAACTATATATCATGTCATTTCGTGTCATGTCGTGTCAGAGGAGGTTCAGTTGACACGTTCAGGTCTAATCACCAAAACTATATATCATGTCATGTCGTGTCATGTCGTGTCAGAGGAGGTTCACGTTCAGGTCTAATCACCAAAACTATATATCATGTCATGTCGTGTCATGTCGTGTCAGAGGCTAGGTTCAGTTGACACGTTCAGGTCTAATCACCAAAACTATATATCATATCACATCATGTCATGTCGTGTCAGAGGCTAGGTAGGTCGTTTGACCTTTCAATGCCCCATAAATTTTAACACAATCATGGAGTTTAAGAATGATTGGGCCTACAATAATCAATCTTCTATAAAGAATTCCAATTATTCTACTTGCCTTATCAATGCAACCATTTTTGTGTTCATCAAAATACAGATTCTTATAAAAAATCACACCAAGATCATTTTCTGACTCTACAAAAGCCGTCAGTGGACCTGTTGAAGTCAACAAAATATGAAATCAAAGGATCTTTTTTTACAAAAATATACGACTTTACATTTCGAAATCCGGGTAGCGGACAGGTAAGCACCTGTACGGGGGAGTAGATGATCCCGCCCTACATGAGTCTCCTGCTGCCTTGCAGGCGGGTCTTGCTTGACCAAAGGCTAAGGGAGTTAACCATGACAGAAAACAACCTGCTGTCTTGCAGGTCGGTCTTGAATGACCAAAGGCTAAGGGAGTTAACCCTGACATAAAAATAACAACCTGCTGCCTTGCAGACTGGTCTTGAATGACTAAAGGCTAAGGGAGTTAACCCTGACAGAAAATAACAATGCCTGGTAGGGGACCTCAAGGTGGCAGCCCCACAATCTACCTAGGGTAGAGTGGGCTAATCCCCTGCATATCCAAAACAACTCGATTCAGAGAAGTAAAAGAAATATAACCGGCTTGATCTTTGGAAGACGAACTCGGAAACGAACACGGACTGTCATTTTTGGAACATGGAACATTAGGGCAATAAATGGAAAAGAGTTAGAATTAGTTGAAGAAATGGAAAAATACAAAGTAGATATTTTGGCCATTACAGAAACAAAGAAAATAGGACAAGGAATAGAAAACGTAAGACCGAATCATATTTCAATCTTCTCATGAGTAGATATCAAAGATAGAGCTAGAGCAAGAGTAGCCCTCCTAGTGCATAAAAGGCATGAAAAGCTACTAGAAAGTTGGAAATTTATAAGCCCACGGCTATTAGAGGTAAATATTAAACCAAAAGGACGAGAAATTAAATTATTAATAGTTTATGGACCAAACGAAGACGCAACTAAAGAAGAAAAAGATACCTTCGAAAATGATTTACAAATAGGTGCAGAGAATCTTAAATCCAAACAGGAATTAATGCTTTTAGGACATTTAAACGCTAGAGTAGGCAACAATGTAGAAACGTCAGGAGGAGTAATAGGTAAAGAAGGAGAAACAACTTCTCCAAATGGAGAGATACTCATAAATTTTTGCCTAAAGAATAACATGAAAATAGCCAACACCTTTTTCCTCATAAAGATATCCACAAATATACAAGAGTAAATGAAGACAGGTGTGAAAAGCCAATCATAGACTACATAATAGTTATCTAATGATAAAAGAAACAGTACTGCAGTAGGCCGGTAACTAGTAGAGAGGACATAGTAGTTAGCAGATCCCTTTTTACAGTACATTGGATGCAAGAGTAAACAGAGGAGCAGAAATATTTAGTGATCATCAATTAGTGATTGCCAAAATGAGATTACTGACAGAAAAGGAAAGAGAAGAAAGCTACTAAACTCAAAATAGAGGAATTAAATAAACCAGTAGTAAAACAGTTATATCAATCTAGGATAAAAAGATTTATCAGTGAACGACAGATGGATCTGAATGATAGCACAATAGAAGAAAAGTGGCAGATGTATAAAGAAGCACTCCTCAGTTGTACTGAAGAGGTCTGTGGTAGGAAACAAATTAAAGGAGATAGAAAAAGAACAGCATGGTGGAATGAAAATGTTAAGACTACGATCAAAGAAAAGAAAGATGTCTGGAAGAAATACTTGCAAACAAAGAGACCAGAGGATAGGATAGATTACGTGAATAAAAGAACTATTGCCAAAAGAGGAAATGAGGAAAGCCAAACAGGAACAATGGGAAGAGTTTGGACAAAAACTCCAAAAAAAAGCAATCAAGGAAATCAAAAGCTGTTCTGCGGGGCAATGAAGAGAATGAGAAAGACTAAAGCATGCCCAATACAACAAATTAAGATTGTCAAAGGAGAAATAATGAAAGAAGACAGCGAAATCATGGAAACATGAAGAAAGCATTTTCCCCAATTACATAATCCCTCCAGAACATATGAAACAAGGAGTAAAGATCAATTAGTAGGAGTATCAAGTAACCCAGAGGAGACAGCTGAAGATGTAGATATATCAATGGAAGAAATCCAAACAGCTATAAGAAAAGTGAAATAAGGAAAAGCCCCAGGAGCAGATCAAGTTTATCCAGAAGTGATTAAAAACCAAGGAGATAGGCAGACAAACTACTACATGCAATCTGCCAACAAGTGTGAAGTCCAAACAGGTGCCAAACGGCTGGAAAAAGGGAACGGTAGTACCAATACATAAAAAGGATCAACTATGGAATGCACAAACTATAGAGGGGTACCACTACTTAGCGTTCCAGGAAAAGTGTATGGCAGGATACCGGAAATGAGACTAAGGAACAGAGTAGAGGATTAGATTGAAGAACACCAGAGTGGATTTAGACCACGAAGAAGTGTATAAGACTACATATTTACAATTAGACAAATAATAGAAAAATTCCTTGAGAGAAACATTGATTTACACCTGTGTTTTATTGACTTAGAAATGCATTTTGACGCTGTGAGGAGGGCCGAACTATGTCATTCCTTAAAAGAACACAATGTAGAGTAAAAGAAGCTATTAAAACTTTTTACAATAAACCAACATGTGCAGTGAGAGTAGCTGGAAATGTATCAGAAGAATTTGATGTAGATATAGGAGTAAGACAGGGTTGTATTTTAAGTCCTCTTTTGTTTATCACATTTATGGATTCAGTCGCAAAGGCATCCTCAAAAATGAAGATAATGAATTGTAGGTATGTGGAAGCTCAAACCAGTAAATGTATCAATGCTTTCCTTTACCGATGATTTAGTTCTGTTTGGAAAATCAGAAAGTGACCTTCAGTCGAATATTAACATTATGAACAAGGAACTAAACAAAAGAAGAATGAGAGTAAATGCAAAAAAAAAAAAAACAATGCTAGTAACTAGGGAAGCTAAAACACAAAATCTTAAATTGGGCAGGGAGTATTTAGAACAAGTTCAAAGCTACAATTACCTAGGAGTAATGATTAACTCAGAGGGAAAACTAAGAGAAGAAATCAGCTAGAGAATCAAAAAGGCAAGTGCAATATATAACCATCTAGGAAGACATTTGTAGGTAAGCAAGAATTGTCAACAAAAACCAAAATGGCAGTATACAATACAGTTTATTGTCCTAATATGGCAGCGAAACTTGGACTTTAGACAGCAGGGAATACAGTAGAGTATAAACAGCTGAAATGAAATATCTAAGAAGAGTAGTAAGGAAAACTAAAAGAGACAAAATCATAAACACAACAATAAGAGATCAAACCAAAGCAGATGGCATAAAAACTAAGAAACAAATCAATTGAAATGGTTTGGGCAGTATACAAACAGAATAGCAATAAAATCAGTAATGAAATGGAATGGGAAAGAACAATGGAAATATTGAAATCCAATTACAGACCATCTAAACAAGTATAAATCAGTATGAAAAAACAAATCAATTGAAATGGCCCAAGGTAAAAGACCAAAAAGGCAGATCTCGGAGAAAGAATAAGATATAAAAGAGGTTGAAGAAATTTAACTTTTTTGGAAGGAAACAGAAAATGCCAGGACAGGGCATCCTGGAGAAAGATCATCTCGGGCATCTGAACCCATACACCGAAAGGTAGAATGGGAACTGATAAAGAAAGAAAGAACATTTGGAAATATTGAAATCCAATTGCCATTTTTCAGACCATCTAAACAAAGAATGTAAATCATTTTGCACTACCTAATGGTTTTGAGTCTGGGAATAAATGTGTGTATCATCTGAAAATATTTTACAAGAAGAATTTATTGTATTGGGAAGATCATTTATATAAAGTGTAAATAAGAGAAGTCCTATGAGACTACCATCAATTTTAACAGGTCTCAAGTCAGAACCTTAATTTGTAACTATAACTCTCTGACTGTGATTTGAGAAGAAAGATTTAATCAACATAATGTAACCCCAACTATACCGTAAGCCTTGAGTTTTACAAAGAGTTTTTCATTGGGGTACTGAATCAAAAGCCTTTCGAAAATCCAAATACATAACATCAATAATATTTCCGGTTTGGTTACCGAGCAGGACAGACGTGGGTTCGCGAACTCTCGCCCTTTTTATGATTTCAAGTTTATTATGATGTTGAACGACATCAATATGCCAGTTAGCGGACTTCCGACGATGTTGAAATGTCTCATCAACAGCATTTTAAAGGAATATCACCTCTCCTCCTTCAATGTAGCTGGAAATAAAGAGCGCACTACACTCGTCCTTCGATTTGATGGCATGGAGATGGCCGACATGAGTGTGTCGACGGGTTATCATTCAACTCCTGCCAGCTTCAGACGGAAGTCGCCGAGCCAAGTAAGACGAGACAACTTTAGAAAACAACAGCGCCATACAAGAGTAGCAACGAAGACAACAACAACATCTACGAACATGGACTTTATTGAAAATAAAGAAATTCGAAGTGCTGACAATCAACAAACAAACAACAACAATACGGCCTTAATCCAGAGTAACGACAGTGCTATCCATTCATTCAGCGTGTCAGTCGTAACATGCTCCTTCACGACACATCTACAAGCACGGATTTTATTGAAAACAAAGAAAATGGACGTGCTGACATTCAACAAACAAACAACAACAATACGGACTCAATCCAGATTAACAACAGTGATATCCATTTATTCAGCGTGTCAACCGTAACATCGCCTCTTGACGACACGCCTATGGTCGGAAATACAATCAGTGAATCAAACAACCTAGACGACAACCTAGACGACACAGCGACAGATACGAAACACACCGAGAAGAAGATAGATCTACACATTTCTGACACATCTATCACGTCAGACAGTGAGACCGAATATGACAAAGAAAGCTCTCGCACAAGTGAAGAAAACTCATTCATGGAAAACCAACAAAGTGGTAACAGTAACAGTAATCACACACGCTTTGCTGACATGATCAAGCAACTTCACTGTGATAAAATAAGCGTCCAGATCTTCAAAATCACGGAAGACACAGGGAGGCATATTACACAGCCAAATCGCAATAAGAACATTTTAAAGCTCGTGTTAGACACATTTCAAACGACACATGTTATTCTTGCAGAGACTGACGATATCATTATTGAGTATTGCGTTACCAATCAAAGGATAAGAAACTTCATCGTCAAGAACAGCGAAGACGACATCCCATATGCGAAAATGCGTCAACGACATCTGCTTAATTGGCAAGACCAGACGATCTGGATTATAGAGGACTGGGACTATGGAGACCACGTGCACAACATTCTGACATTGCTACCCCATCTTAAAAGCTTGATCTTCAAAACATTGCATCTATAATCTATAGAAAGGAAGACAGAGACGAAACAAGTTCTGGAACCCATGACTTGTATAGCCAATAATATGCATACCTTTTCATGTTAACATTTTCTTAATAATGTTTTGTAGTTCTCAGATAATTACCAATTTGCCGTGGTTTGATTGCTGATTCCTCACTTGGATGTCATTGCTGTTTGCTCTTTATTTGCATATTTGTGAATGTATTCATTCAAAGCAAGTTCGACTTTGATAGAGATGCATTGATTATGTTTCAAGAGTTGTTGTATCTATTTTCTCCTTAAATACTTGAATATCTGAAATAATGCCTTCACTTGATGTTTTGATGAAATTTCAATAAAATGTAACACACACACACAAAAGAAAAGAAAAAACAAACTAACAACAACAAAAACATCAATAGCATTTTTATCATCAATATTTTTAATAAAATCTTCCATAACCTCCAATAGTTGGATTATACTGAAAAAAACATGTTGAAATTCAGACAATATATTGTAAGATTCAAGGAAAGCCATTATGAAGTCATTTTAAATGGATTCAAGTATTTTACATATGATACATGTTAGACTAATTGGGCGATGATTTTCTGCATCGCATCTTTTTTTTCCTTTTTTTATTAGCTAATTTCCAGTCATTTGGTACAATTCCTGTTTTAAGAGAGTGATTGAAAATAATAGAAAGAGGAAAAGAGGAAAACGTATTTCATTAGCGACCTCTTTCAATAAATATGGATGGAGAAAGTCAGGCCTCACACTTTTAGTAGCATCCAGATCAAGTAACCTGTTCAATATTCCATTCACTGAAATAACAACGTAAGATAAATAATTACCATTATTAAAGTCATTATTATGTTTATCATCGAGAAAAGAGATATACGAGAGGTGTCCGTGCATAAAAACTTAAGAGAAAATGTTATTTAGAACCTCCGCTTTTTCCTCATAAATTTATGTAAAACCGCCTTCTGGTTTATTCGAAATGCAAATCCCAGTTTTTCTCTTGAGTTTCGTATTTACACGTTTCTAAAACCCCTTTAAATTTGTTTTAGTCTCGTCTGCTAATTTTTCTTCAAAATTCTTTACATCATATTTGATTTGTCTCTTTGTCTCGTTTCTTATTCTTATATAGGCATTGAAATCATACAGTGACTTACTTGTTATGTACTTTTTAAACAATTTTTTTTTTTCTGTTAATACATCTTTCTATATGTCTAGTCACCCATAATGGTTTATTACGTTCGCATCTAACTTTGGGAGGATCGATTTTGAATCAAAATACTTTAATTTATTCTTCATATCCACCAAAATATTCCAGTTCGTTGATTGTAATGTTTTTCTATATTTTGTTTTCAAAATCAGCATTATAGTAATTTAAATGGTATTTTGTCGTCTCCTCAATTGTCATTACATTAAGAGAATGTAAACGCACAACATGATCATTTTTGCCAATAGGAATAAATACTCAATATTGTTGATCCAGTTTTCGCCATTTGAGATAACGAAGTCCAGTATATTTGAGTCTTGAATAGGCCTGTGTCTAGTAGGCTCTGTCACCATATGTATAAGATAAACATACCTGAAAGTCTCAACAAACAAAGTTTCGGGGTTTATATGGCATGACTTATACCATTAAAATTTTATATGTGAAAAATTAAAATCCCCAGTAATCAAAATGCAATTATAATTGCTTTTTGAGATAACAAGGAAGTTCATTCTAATACATGTATCATTAATAATTTCCAATTTAACATAGCCATGGTTCATATAGACACTTCCAATCAAAAACGAAATATTATCGCATTTAAAAGAACACCATACACTGTCTTCAATTGCATCAGGAACATTATATGACTGAGCATCAAGAGATTCTAAAACATATATTACAACACCTCTAATCAGGGGTTTTGCTACAGAACATACTGTATCTACTAATAGTGAATTCTAGATTGACATCAATGTCAATATTAATTTTTTTTAATTGGCACAATCTCAGTCAGACAAATTATTGTTGGATTATACATCAGCATTAGGTTTTACAATTCATTTCTTTTCAATATATTGTTTTTAAGAGAAAAAGACATGTTCATTTCCACCAAAAGATATAATTTGTATTACTATCGTTTAGTCAGTACTTTGTTCTTGCTTGACTACGGGTCCCTTGATGACAACCACGTCGCCGAATACCTGAGCTGTAAATACGACAACGCTCCTCGAATTGGGACTGTGGTGAGACCGAAGAAGATCGACACCTGTTCAGGGCATGTTGCTGATCCCCAGACACATTTTCAGCATAGGTTTGATTCCTGAGCTGCGATGGTGTCGATGAGGTGAAGGCAGTTTGCCCACGAGCTTTGCGAAATGTCTGTCGCCGCCGACCGGATGTTGCGAAAGATGATGCACCCTAGATCCTTCCTTTCTCGAGGCAGGAATTTGGCGAGACGACAGATGTAGGTCTTTTGGGCTGGGACTGTTGAACCACAACCCGACGGTGTCTTCCCACAATACACTTCAGCTGAGTTTCTTCCACCTGAGACTGAGAGGGGGGAAATATGGGGAAGCATAAGTGGCCGATCTGATCGAGTTATGTGGCGTGCCATCAGCCCTAGCTGTTGACGATGGAGGTGGCAGCAAAAGATGCCAGACTGGCAGATCTATTGGACTGAGTCCCCGGCGTGGTCGGCAGTTGCTCCTCGACAGATCAGGTTGGGTCCATCTGGATCCTCCATTCATCGGACGTCAGGGCAAATACCTTGTCATTATATTGTCCATGCCTCAACAACGGAGAGGTGACTACGTGTTTGCTGAAGCATACGGTACTTCGCCGAGGTCAGGTCCTCGAAGATTGAAATGCCCATCTCTTCAAACTGCGTCCTGATCGGAGGATGATCTCTCTAACAGCCCTTCGGACGAACCTGATTATAATGCCTCAAAAAACGGATTTTCCCAGTTCACTTCCCCGACCGATGTATCACATCAACATCAAAATGGATTATGTCTAGATGCATAATGCTATGAAAAATATGAAATACATTATTTAAACAACTCTCATGAGTTTCATTAGATCTTCCTCACACCGTAGTTCTTACATTATGACGCCCTCGAATATTGTTCATTCTCAATTGTTTTCCTTTCATTAAGGAGAATTTCATTCGAAAGTTCCATGTTTTTGTCACTCAATACATCAATCACAACTGTGTTGGCTTTTATTTCTTCACGAAGTAATTTATTTTCTTCACACATTTCTGTGAGTATAAGTAGGTCAATATTTTGTTTAATATCATCTTGAACAGCATCTTTCATGATATATGTAAGATCCTTGGAAATGGAAGATGTATTTATATAATCAGAATTGGTAGGTATAGATATAGAAGTTGATTGATCGCCAATCAGAGAATCTTTTCTTTTTCTTGTTTCCCATTGTAAACAACAATGATAGATTTAGATTTAGATTCCTAGCGGACTCGTGAGTATGTTCCGGATTTAGATCTAGCTCTAGATAATATGGTCAGTTCCAATTAATACATATAATTAATAGAGTTTTAGATTCTAGCCACATTCTTTTATGACAAGAAAACATTCTCGAATCATAAAAGTACTAACGATAATTAAGATAATTCAAATAATTTAGATCCTTTACAAGGAGCGAATCAAAATGTCCTCCATGTAGTTGAACGGAAACGGGTTATAATATGTTAGTTGATAAAATAAATTTCCTAGTGTTCTTTCCTCTAGATCTAAATCTAGATCTATAGATATCTATATTTTATAATAATGATAATCATAATAATAATGATAATAATAATAATAATGATAATAATAATAATAACGATAATAAAAATAATAATAATAATAATAATAAGGATAATAATAATAATAATAATAATAATAATAATAATAAGGATAATAATAATAATAATAATAATAATAATAATAATAATAATAATAATAATAATAATAATAATAATAATAATAATAAGGATAATGATGATGATAATGATAATAAATGTAATAATAATAATGGTAGTAATATTAATAATGATAATAGGCTAATAATGATAATAATAATAATAATAATAATAATAATAATAATGATAATAAATAATGATAATAATGGTGTAATAAGAATGATGATTATGAGGATAATAATAATATACTAATAATAATACTAATAACAATAATACGATTAGTAATAATAATGATAATAATAATATTAGTAGTAATAATAATAAGGATGATGATGATGAGGATAATAATAATTATAATTATAATAATAATAAATCGTAATAATAACAACAACGACGCAGATCGTAATCAACCGTCGTATTGACTTTTATTGTACTTTCTTAGGAAGAGCTCCAAACACTACACGCTTATTTCTTCCTCTTTTAGTTTAAAAATAAATAGTGTGAGCGAATCTTTCTCTGGACCAAGTTTACTTTGCCACAGTTTTCAACATCTTGATTCTAGATCTAGATCCAACGAGCTGTCGATAAACAGGTTGTTATTGGGTATTTTTAAACTCACTTTTTAATTCTTTGTGAATTTCACTGTGTTCTCCTGAGTTCACTCATGAGATGTAATCTACTACTCTAGATCTCAATCTTCTAGATCTAAAATCTAGATCTATATCTAGATGACGATGTAGATTCTAGATTTAGAAATTTTATTTAAGTGTAGTCAGTCTATTTCTGAAACTTTATTTTGCAATCGATATTTTTATAATTGATATAATTTTTTATCATGATGAAATTAAATAGTTATTGATTACCACCGAAACCTTTTAGAGCTAGATATTCTAGATCCTATCATAATTATAAATAAAGTGCTACAAAAAATATTCTAGCCTACTCCTTTATTTTTAAAATTGATGTCATGTGACACAAGGATCCAGGTCAGATAGAATACCATCGCCAAATCTATTAAAATTTAATCGAAAAAATCGAGTCAAATTTAAGTGGTAAGGCATTTTTAGTGCGGTCTACCCCCTGATGTAAGAAGCCAATAGGGAAAAAGGGGGCGTGGTTTCAGGTGGGTCTTCACTCTGATTACCTTGAGAACCCAGTGAAGAAAAAAAGGGGGGTGTGGTTTCAGCCCAGTAAGTAAGAGGCACAAGATATATATATTAATACTCAATAAAATAATACTTTTATATTATATGATAGTTAATACTATTATAATAAAATTCAAACCACCTGACCAGTTTGAACAGTTGCATTCACTTCCGGAATACAAATGTAATTGTAAACAAAGGGGGATATCAATTCTTGAAGGAGGGGGGGGCGATATTCTCTGATATAGACAATTTGAACCACCACCATTGAACCTCAACGTGTCTAATGAAGCCGGGAAAAAGAAAAAATGTGTGTATCATATTATATGGTTGCCGTAGGAACGTTGCCATTTGAATTTTCATTGCGAAAAGACAACTCCAATTTATAAGGCGATTAGCTCCTACTGCCAATCTGTGCCATGATGCATTGCGCGATTTCCCAGATAGGTAGTAACTTTTTCGTGGCTGTTTTTTTACTAATTAGTGCTATTCATTGTATAGTGATAGCGGAAGTATGCACTGACTTTAACACTTAAATGTTATCTATCTAAACATGTGAATCAACATATATACTAGATTTATTTAGAATATATATATATACATCATAGAATTGTGGGGAAATAGTTGCTATGGCATCTTTAACATCCTATGCATGTCATTTGACGACTTATTCTTGCCAATGCCAGCAGGGAGAGCAGAATGCTAGATCGACTTATTCTTAAATGCTTGCATTCTTCCCCTTTTGAACTTTAAAAATCTAGATTGCTCAAGTCTGACTATCTTGTGTTGCCATAGAATCTAATTTATAGTAAATAAATATGTTGTATCTCCCTGTGTCTAAATCTATTTATATAAGGTTCTAAATCTGGATGATGTTCTGTCCAACGAACGAGTTGAAAAAAATAGAATAAGAAACAAAATACACTAACTTACATTTTATGAATGTGGATCAAAACGTAAAACTATAGGGGGCGTTTAGCTTTGTTTCGGGTATTGATTTGACCTCACGAGATTGGTCGTGGTGACTCTTTGCGTCGCTGCAGTTCCTCAATGCAAAATCCTGTAATACTTTCCCATAGAATATGAGACTGTGCATCAATGAAACTCAATGCAAACAAAGAAAATAGATAATATATTAATCTTGTTAAGTGCCAGTCGATAAATTATAAAATAAGGAACTTGTAGAATATTCTGTAATACTACTTTATTGTGTCTAGTTTTTGTTATTATCATTATTGGTGGTCATCCTGTTCCTTCTCCTTCTTCACCATTCAAATAGGCTTTTTCAGTTTTGAACAAATTTGGCTGTAACTTTATGTACACTTTATATTTGGTTGAATATCTAACCGCACCACTAGTGATTTTTGATCAATTTCACAGTTTGATTTTATTTTATTTTTTTATATCTTAACGCATATAGCAACAATTCCATCTTTTGGCAGATTTAGTACAAAGAAATCTTTTTGCAAAAGTTTGAAGAGATATTGAAAATTGCTACTGGGTGAATTTTTGTATTGTTTCATAGATGCTATAAAAACTTAAATTGGAGGCAATTGGACAATCTATAAATAAAAAAAGTAGATTGCAAATCACTCTCAAAAAGTACTATTTTGAGAAAGTTGCATTTAAAGCTATTTTTTCTGTTATTTGAATATTCTTTCTCATATAAACCTAGAAAAGAACAGTATAATACTTTGAAAGGTCATACAATCTTGAGAGACCCTCAAAGATACCTCTTGTGGATCCTATTTCAACTGCTCCGGGTCCCATACCCATGTCGGAATATGGCATCTTCTTTACACTGTGAGTCCATCAACTCTAGATCTTAATCCAAATGTATTTGGACTATGTTTACTATTATACAATATTTCCTTTATGAGAGCGAAACTTCACTCTATCTGCCCAATTAGATGCTTGAATTGCTTTCACGTCTAGTCACTATATCTTTCAAAATATATGAGAATATTCACTCATCCCTTTTTCTTCAAACTGATTTAACTATATGATAATAAAATCGTAATGCTTTCATAGCTTCATTGGGTTTTTTTCCTTTCAGAAGGTGAATTTGAAAAACCTCAGTGATGCTTCCAATAAAGTATACAAGTGGGGACAGAAACGTCATTTGTCCTTATGACAAGACTCACGTCATTCTGGCTAAAGGTTTAAATGCTCACTTGATAAAATGTCGTCAGGTTTGTTACATTTTTGTTTACCCTGAGATCACCACCACGGTAGACATTGTTACTTCAAACAAACAAACGAACAAGCATTTTGATTTTCTGTTGTGTAGCTTACTTAGGGCTGTTTCAAACTGTTGGTTCTCTTTCAGCATTTACTTATTTCAGTTTAGTTTTAATTTTATTGTGTTATCTTTGCTTGTACTTAGGTAATTGATCCTCTTTTTTATGTTTTATCAAATAATAAAGGTCAGAACAGAAATAATGGCACATTACTTTTTGCAATGGAAAGAGGCTTTATTTAATGTTGTTCTACATAAGCTTCATGGAACCATTTAGTTTTGTTTGGGTTTATGTTGAATTTTGTTCCTTCGAATGTTTGTTTTTCTTTATCTATACATTACATGAATGTTTGTGGGGGTTTTTTATGGGGGATAGGGGAAGGCTGTGCTGTCAGCTTATTAAATCCCATAGTTTATAATAAATCAGGTACACACACCAAGAATTACACTACATCATAAAGTCGAATCTTTTAATAGATTTTAAAACTTTTGTTGAATAAATCACTAAATAAAACTTACTGCCACTAAACTATCCAAATAAAAGCCTGGTGATACATTATGGCAACATTATTGTATAAATTCATTTTACCAAAGGGTGTGCCTGAGCCTAGGGGACAGAGTTTGTGAAATTGTTAAATGTATTTGGGTTGTTTATTTCAGTTAGAAGGGAAGGGGTCACCTATTTTTAACTTTTCTATTGTTTAGAAGGTCGGAGGTAGATTATTTATAATTGTTGTTGCAAGTTCGATTTTGTCTCCCCTTAAGAATTATTATTTGAATTTCGTGAAATCCATCTGTTTCCTTCAAGTGATTTTTTCCATTTTTATTCCTACAGAATCACACAAATGTGTCTATGGTTGTTTGTAGATTTGATAAAACACACGTCATACCAAGACCAGAGAAAGTTTATCATGAGAGTGAATGTCCGTCCCAATACCTTCTGGATAGAGAAAGACAAAGTGGGTTTTACTTTTGACTTGTTAGACATAGGTTTTCACTTCTATTCAGTGCTGTTCTACACTTACCATCACTGTATGGTACCTCAGTATTTAAATATTTTTCAGGCTTCCCACCCAAACCCCATAATTCATCATCATCATCTCTCCTGTGTCTTTGTCTGTCTGTCTGTGTCTCTCTCTCTCTCTCTCTCTCTCTCTCTCTCTCTCTCTCTCTCTCTCTCTCTCTCTCTCTCTCTCTCTCTCTCTCTCTCTCTCTCTCGTCGTCTGTTCATGTTTTACATGAATGCCATAACAAATTGTTTTGTCTGGATTTTGTTTGGGGGGGGGTTATACACCCAGTATTTTGAGATCCAACCTCATCTCATCAATGTAAAACTTATCGAAAGGAAAAATCAAAATAAGAACAATAACATTCATTCATTTTAAATAAAAAACTAAAGACAAAACTCATTGTGAAATTTTGTATAAAAGTCTGTAAAGCATTTCATGAAATTCTTAAGGAGAAACACTGCTTGGGGGCAATTTTATTACTGCTAGAGTTACAAATTGTTCCTCTAATCATTCTTCAATGTGCTTTGAAATTGTCCCGGGATGATTATTATCGGACTTGGGTCTTTTACATTTTCATTTTCTTATTTACAGGAAATGCTGGGGACTTTGGCTTAAGGGGTGATGTGAAAGGTCCGCCAATTGTTCCCGATCACAATTCTGCCCTAGATCTAGAAGATTGGAGCGCCTGTAAGTAAATTTGGAAGTATGTATATGTGTCGCAGAATGGATTTTCAAGCCATTTGATGTACATTATATTATGCAGAGGTTATATATGTACGGTAACTTGTGGGCCTAAATTGTCGGAAGAGATTCGCCAATTTCTGCAAGCATAAAGACAATGTGGATGTTACTTTGTTATAGCCTAAACACATTTCCACCGAGCAACGCATATTTGCACACCGATAGCTGCTGGGCGACGTATATTTGTATGCACCTGTAGTTGCCAGGTGACAAATTTGCACAAATCGACTTTCTCCTATTCGAGTCCAATATTTTTTGCCTTGCCCAATCTACACTTAAATAATGAATACACTATTTACAGGTAATACATTCTTTGCTCGTTTGACTGAAATATCAACCAACACAATGCTAATAGCGATGATGACAACTCTGTTGATGATGTTTATGCCCCTACTCAATGTGAAAATCATCCTGATCAGTCTTTCGAATCTGTATCCTCTGCCGGAAAAGAGTTAGACCTATAATAAGAAGAATCCTCATGATCATCTTCCCATCTTCTAAATTTTCGGTTTTTCGTTATTGTTTTTTTTTTAGCCTCTCTTCTTAATTTCCATCAGTGTCTACTCAATATATTGAATAACTAATGGCATACCCATGTTTATGGTCTACATTTATGTGAAGTTCTGTCAACAAATAAAGTCATGGTTAATTAAATGATAATGTTACTGGTAGAAATGAGATAATGAATCTAATTTTTCTTATTCAGTTTAATTAAATGATAATGTTACTGGTAGAAATGAGATAATGAATCTAATTTTTCTTATTCAGATTAATTAAACGATAATGTTACTGGTAGAAATGAGTTAATGAATCTAACTTTTTTATTCAGATTAATCAGGGTGTCCAGCAAGGTCGGAAAGTCAAAAATATGTCGGATTTTTCATACTCAGATCCGAAAGGTCGAAAATTGATGTCTTGGATAGGAAAACAAGTAAGAAATGGGGTTCAGATAGTAAAAACAGGATTCCCATGCATCAGGGAAATCTTTGAAAACGAAAAAAAATGTTTCCCGGTCGAGAAAATACCAGAGGAAATGATATATTGAGGACAAACATGAGAGAAAATCAGGAAATCGAAGTAGACATGAACAATTATCGGCACCGCGAAATAGGAAAATGCAAATAAGATATTAAGATTGTGGATGATGAATGATCATTTTATCATCCATACCCAGTCTTGCATGCTTTGCTGTCTGGCGATTCTTTCATGTTGAAACTAAACGATTCCGATACCTTCTTTAAAATTGTAAAGTTTGTCCAGGGAAATAATATTGGATTTCAACACAAATCTTTCAATACTGTTTTTAGTTTTAGCACCTATAGCAATACAATGAACTGCCTTTCTACGGCTCTTCCAGACAGAGGGCAATATGCATATTTTAAGTCCGATCGTGCACGTGTCTGTGTGTGTGTGTGTAAGAAGGCTAGACAGAATGTTTGTGTGTGTTTAATGCAACCAATCGCGTGTGAGAGAGAGAGAGAATATATGGAGTCGGGAGTTTACGGATGACCGAAAGGCAAATACAAGTGTTTAGTAAGAACAGAGGAGGTTGGATGATCGAAGGGATATCATGCACGCACGGCCTGATAGCAGAATAGAGGTGTGGAAGGGGACAGGGTGAAGAAAGTCGATGTGAAAACATATGGCAAAACAAGAGGCAACGGAGTCTGACATACGATATCAGAAGAGGAAGAGAGAAATAACGAATGTCTTCCACTACAGCGTAGACATGGGTGGGAAAGGGTAGAACTAGAACCGGGAAGAAAGCAATCATGTACTGTACTAGATCTAGATCTAGATTCCGGTTCTATTGAAGAACAAAGAAAGAGGGGGTGGGGTGGTTGCCAATATAATGGAGATTTTTACTAGGGGAGGAGGTGGGTAGATGTTTTACGTTGCAGTCAATTAAAAACTCTAGATCTAGTTTTAAGTTTTTGATCCTGAGAAAGGGAGACTGGGAGGGGGGGGGGGGGGTGTGGCTAAAAGTAGAATAGAGAAAAAATTATAATTTGGCAGGGTTCAATCAAAATATAGAAAAAGCCTTCCAAATCTCATTTTTTCCTCGGTAGACTGAGTAAGTATTTGTGCGTGTGTTTAGGCTATGATATTGTCACTCTTGTGTTTGATTTATTTTTTCAAAAGGAGATGTAAAAAAAAAAAATAAAATTCATTTTTGCATTGTTTGCATGTTTTGTGAAATGATAGGGGTAGATCTATGAGCTATCCGAATTTATTTATTTTTCAGAAATGTGTGGGGACAGGACCCTGTGAAAAAAAATGCTGAAATATTATTAATCCAAAGTGAAACATAAAGAAATGTGTGATCACTTTTCATTTCATTGAGATGCACTAGAAAGTCATTCACTCATGATTTGAATTAACAATTTATAATAATGCATTGAAATTGGAAATATTTACGCTGTTCTCTGTTTCTGGCGTCGGGAGAGCATTTCATTTCCTAGGTAGGATTTTTTGTGTTCAGGTAGGAAATTTTCAGTTGACTTTGTGCTGGACACCCTGTTAATGAAATGATAATATTACTGGTAGAAATGAGTTAATGAATCTAACTTTTCTTATTCAAATTAATTAAATGATAATATTACTGGTAGAAATGAGTTAATGAATCTAACTTTTCTTATTCAGATTAATTAAATGATAATGTTACTCTTAGAAATGAGTTAATGAATCTAACTTTTCTTATTCAGATTAATTAATTGATAATGTTACTGGTAGAAATGAGATAATGAATCTAATTTTTCTTATTCAGATTAATTAATTGATAATGTTACTGATAGAAATGAGTTAATGAATCTAACTTTTCTTATTCAGATTAATTAAATGATAATGTTACTGTAGTGGTAGAAATAAGTTAATGAATCTAAATTTTTTTATTCAGATTAATTAAATGACAATGTTACTCTAGTGGTAGAAATGAGTTAATGAATCTAATTTTTTTATCCAGATTAATTAAATGATAATGATACTGGTAGAAATGAGTTAATGAATCTAATTTTTCTTATTCAGATTAATTAAATGATAATGTTACTGGTAGAAAGGAGATAATGAATCTAACTTTTCTTATTCAGATTAATTAAATGATAATGTTACTGGTAGAAATGAGATAATGAATCTAATTTTTCTTATTCAGATTAATTAAATGATAATATTACTGGTAGAAATGAGTTAAGGAATCTAATTTTTCTTATTCAGATTAATTAAATGATAATGTTACTGGTAGAAATGAGTTAATGAATCTAATTTTTCTTATTCAGATTAATTAAATGATAATGATTAGAGTTTACCATGTATCAATGTTTTCAAAATAGTTTTTTTAACTTTCTAAAACTGGATTTGTAATAATTTTGCAAAAGAAATCTCATGGTGAAATATCTACTTTGATGAAATGTTGGGTCGTAATGTTTGATCTTTAAGATTACACTTTTTTCAGGTCAACCTACAAGAAATCCTGCACTTTTCAATAAGAAGTGAGTCTCTAAGTAATTTTCCTTCCTTGGGGGGGGGGGTTTATTGTTGGATTAGATATTGTTGTTTGGGTGTTTTTGTTTGCTGTTCTTTTTTTTTTTTTTTTCAGAGCGAGGGGAGATTATTTCTTTGTGGTCAATAATTGAGTATTCATTTAAAATAGGTCAGAGACAACAATGTCTTTGAAGGCTAATCTTACCCTGGAAGAAAGCTAGCTGTATCGGTCACCTCTTTCTTATTTTTTCTAGTAAGAAGAGGACATCCAAATGGTTTTCTTTTGTGGATTATTTCTAGGACTATGCTTTTTGGTTAAAATATAATGCTAGTGTAAGTGTAGTCAATAGAAAAGTGTAAGTGTAGTCAATAGAAAAGTGTGAGTATAGTCAATTGAAAAGTGTAAGTGTAGTCAATAGAAAAGTAAGTATAGTCAATTGAAAAGTGTAAGTGTAGTCAATAGTAAAAGTGTAAGTGTAGTCAATAGAAAAGTGTAAGTGTAGTCAATAGAAAAGTGTAAGTGTAGTCAATAGAAAAGTGTAAGTGTAGTCAATAGAAAAGTGTAAGATACACCAGGAAGGAAACAGAAAATGCCAGGGCAGGGCAGCCTGGAGAAAGATCATCCCGGGCATCTGAACCCATACACTGGAATGTAGAATTGGAACTGATAAAGAAAGAAAGATACACCACCATGACAATGCTTTTCAATAATGCTAGAATTGCAAATTGGCTGACCTGTACAGTTTATAATAGAAGTTTTTGGCTGAGCTCAGTCGTCCAAAGGCAAGGTGTCAGCAACTAAAAGGTCGTAGGTTCAAGTCCTGACAGTTGGCTGGAACTTTTCTTTTCTTCTTTGAAGTGGGGGGAAGGGGGGGGCGGGACTCGGTAGTCCAGAGGCAAGGTGTCAGCCTCTCAACTAAAAGGTCATGGATTCAAGTCCTGACTGTTGAAAAATGTTCTCGCATTTCTTTGGAGTAAAAGTACGCCCTTGGTCCAGGTAAGTGGATCGACACCTAGTCCCATCAGAGACGGACGATACAAAGGAGTCCCCGCGTGCAGGTCATAACACTGCACATGAACGATCCCTTGGCTGTTTACAAAACGTTGAAAATCCTACCAAAACCCCCTAGGCTCGCATTAGATGTGGATGTGAGTAAAATCAAATAAAAATCTTTGAAATGCAGCTGGTTTTCATACTTTTTCAGATGTTTTCATACGTATCAGAAAATTGACACCTGGATGCCTCAGGGCTAGAATAAACACTATATGTAGTAGTTGCATAACGTTTAGTATTAAACTTCCATTTTTACTTTCATTTTAAAATGATCTTTTCAGAGAGCCAGAGGAGAGTGTTTTACATCCTTTTGAACCCTCCGGAACAGCCCCTCTGTTCCTGTTGGAAGTCAGGGTGGTACAATGCCAAGCAGCCTCAGGAGCCCACCGAACAGCCTTCCTCAGACTTCATCAATGGCGGCCAGTGTGGCGCCACTTACAGTCAAAGCCAAACAGTTTCCATCATCTGTGTTTGAGTACACTTCAGGCTATGGACGAGGTATGCGGCTGCACTTCAAATGCGTTTAGGCAAAACACTTTATGAGCTCTTGGGAACAGTTTCAGTGTCCTTGTGTGTCTAAATTAGGACGATAGTTTAGGGAGATGTGCTAGATTCATCTGTGTGTAAATTGGAATGAACTGGAATTGAGAAGAGGGGGTTCACACTATTTACATCAACGCCACTTGACTGGCAGATTGTTTCAGCCCAAGCTGCCTTAGTTCCCCTTTGAAATGTGCATTTAGATGTGTTTGAAACTTTTCCCCAAATAGAGAAAACTGAATATTTCCTCCATAGCTTATTATAGTGAAATGAAGACAGGTGTGAAAAGTCAATGTTAGACTACATAATAGTTAACAGCTCCCTTTTTACAGTACATTGTATGCAAGAGTAAACAGAGGAGCAGAAATATTTAGTGATCATCACCTAGTGTTTGGAAAGAGAAGAAAGCTACTAAACTGAAAATAGACGAACTAAATAAACCAATAGTAAAACAGATACACCAATCTAGGATAAAAAAGATTTATCAGTGAAAGGCAAATGGATCTGGATGATAGCGGAGAAAAAGCGGCAAATGTATAAATAAATAAAAAACACTCCTCGGTTATACTGAAGAGGTCTGTAGTAGGAAACAAATTAAAGGAGATAGGAAAAGAACAGCATGGTGGAATGAGAATGTCAAGATTAAGATTAAAGAAAAGGATGTCTGGAAGAAATACTTGCAAACAAAGAGACCAGAGGATAGGATAGATTACGTGAGTAAAAGAAATATCACCAAAGAGGAAGTGAGGAAAGCAAAACAGGAGCAATTGGAAGAGTTTGGACAAAGAATTCAAGAAAGCTATCAAGGAAATCAAAAGCTGGTCTGTGGGGGCAGTGAAGAGCATGAGAAAGACCAAGGCATGCCCAATACGACAAATTAAGAATGCCAAAGGAGAAATAATGAAAGAAGGCAGCGAAATCATGGAAACATGGAGAAAGTAATTTCAGTAATTACATAATCCCCCCAGAACATGTGAAGCAAGGAGTAAAGATCAATCTAGTATGAGTAACAAGTAATCCAGAGGAGACAGCTGAAGATGTAGATATATCAATTGAAGAAATCCAAACAGCTATAAGAAAAGTGAAATTAGGAAAAGCCCCAGGATCAGATCAAGTTTATTCAGAAATGTTAAAAACCAAGAGAGAGGGGCAGACAAACTACTACATGCAATATGCCAACAAGCATGGGAGTCCAAACAGGTGCCAGACGACTGAAAAAAGGGAATGGTAGTACCAATACATAAGAAAGGATCAACTATGGAATGCTCAAACTATAGAGGGATATCATTACTTAACGTGCCAGGATACTGGAAATGAAACTAAGAAAAAGGAAAGAGGATCAGATTGAAGAACATCAGAGTGGATTTAGACCAGGAAGAAGTGTACAAGACCACATATTTACAATTAGACAAATAATAGAAAAAATCCTTGAGAGAAACATTGACATGCACCTGTGTTTTACAGATTTAGAAAAGGCGTTTGACACTGTGAGGAGAGACAAACTATGGCATTCCTTAAAAGAACACAATGTAGAACAAAATTTAGTGTGAGTAGCTGCAAACATATCTGCAAAATTTGATGTAGATATAGGAGTAAGACAGGGTTGTATCCTAAGTCCTCTCTTGTTTATCACATTTAGGGATTCAGTCGGAAAGGCAACCTCAAAAATGAAGAAAATGAATGTAGGTATGTGGAAGCTCAAACCAGTAAATATAGCAATGCTTTCATTTGCCGATGATTTAATTCTGTTTGGAAAATCAGAAAATGACCTGGACCTTAGACAATAGTGAATACAGTAGAGTACAGGCAGCTGAAATGAAATATCTAAGAAGAGTAGTAGGGAAAACTAAAAGAGACAAATCAGAAATACAACAATAAGAGATCAAACCAAAGCAGATAGCATAAAAACTAAGATAGAAATAAATCAACTGAGATGGTTTGGGCATGTAAACAGAATGATTGACAATTGAATAACTAAATCAGTATACCGTGCTAAAGCCTAAGGTAAAAGACCAAAAGGCAGACCTCATAGAAAGTGGGAAGAAGATATAAAAGAGGCATTGAAGCATAGAAATTCAACTTTTTTAGAAGGAAACAGAAAACACCAGGACACGGCATCCTGGAGCAAGATCATCTTGGGCATCTGAACCCATACACCAAAAGTAGAATGGGAACTGATAAAGAAAGAAGCGTATAGGTAGATAAATGAAGAGATGGATAGTTAGCTAGATATGCTTATTATGTTTATGTTTTATCTGTGACTGCATCTGTGTTAGATTAATGCTTTGAATTGTATGGCTACACGTGTACATATACAATTGCTATCTTTGTAATGTCACAATGACCATATCAAATTTCTCTGTTTAGAGACAAGAGATTATGATGCTGATATCATTTCATAGATGCTCTTATTAAAGATTTTTTTGTTTATTTTTCAATCATTTCATAGATGCTCTGAGTAAAGATTTTTTTTTTTCCAATCATTTCATAGATGCTCTGAGTAAAGACTTTTTGTTTTGTTTTTCAATCATTTCATAGATGCTCTGAGTAAAGATTTTTTGTTTTGTTTTTTTTTTTATCACTTCAGATATGGTCTGAGTAAAAGTTTTTTGTTTTGTTTTTCAATCATTTTATAGATGCTCTGAGTAAAGAGTTTTTTTTTGTTTTTCAATCATTTTATAGATGCTCTGAGTAAAAGGGCTTCTATTGTTTTGTTTTTTCAGGAAGAGGAAAAGTAGTCGCTCGAGGCAAAGGAAAGTCTTCACCAAATAAAGCTAATATTAAGTCACCTCCTCCTAAAACCACTCCTGCATCGAAACAATTTGAGGATAAACCTGTTGATAGGAAGCCTACTGAGACGCGAGCGAGGGATGGGAATAACAGCGCTAAACATGAAATTCCCATCGACCAGCACCCAGCCCTACAGCAAAGTAATGAAGGTCAGCTGAAGCTCTTGAAGGAGGGAGAAAAACAATTTTGGCACAAGAGGCAACAATTGAAATTGCTACACGGTGAGGAGCAGAAAAAGTTGAACGAAGAATACCAACTTCATATTCTCCAGGTTGAGAATAAGTTTGCAGAGGATCAGCGGCTTTTACGTCAGAGACAAGTGGAACAGGAAAGGCTGATGGAGGAACGTTTTGAGCAGCTGATGATGTCTGCAGCAGCCTCCGTCCCCACTTTCCCCACCTATAGCTACAGCACTCCACCACCTGGCTTTGGCCAATCTGGGATCCCGTCTACATCTAGCGACTCAGGTGACGTTACTTTGCGTTGAAATTAATCATTGTCTTGTTAGGATATTTTTAATGCAAGCACTGTAGTCAGTGCAAAAATGCAGGCTCCATTAAAATGCAAACTTCTTAGCTCTTGTACTTCTATATACTACAATTTTTATTTCGTCAAGACCATATGCTGGCCTAGAGTATATTTTCCAAGTGATAATTTGAAGTTAACGATCACTTACTTGTTTCTTCTTTTGTTTTGTATTTAGGCCTACATATTTGTGAATTGTAGTCTAAATTTGTTGTTTGGACTCTGGCTTACACAGGGGAATTAGAGATGGAATTGTAGTCTAAATATAGAGATGGATTTATTGTTTGGACTCTGGCTTCAGTGTTTTATTACAGGGGAATATAGAGATGGATTTATAGTGTTTGGACTCTGGCTTCAATACAGGGGAATTTGGATTTATAGTGTTTGGGGAATGTTTTATTACAGGGGAATATAGAGATGGATTTATAGTGTTTGGACTCTGGCTTCAATGTTTTATTACAGGGGAATATAGAGATGGATTTATAGTGTTTGGACTCTGGCTTCAATGTTTTATTACAGGGGAATATAGAGATGGATTTATAGTGTTTGGACTGGCTTCAATGTTTTATTACAGGGGAATATAGAGATGGATTTATAGTGTTTGGACTCTGGCTTCAATGTTTTATTACAGGGGAATATAGAGATGGATTTATAGTGTTTGGACTCTGGCTTCAATGTTTTATTACAGGGGAATATAGAGATGGATTTATATTCAGTGTCCCCACACAAGTCAGGCTTACTGTGCATCATTTAATTAATTTGAGTTTATTTTTTGTACCAATTTAATCTGTGTTTTTCAGCCACATATTACCTGAAACTATAAATACCGGTAGTCGAAAAGAACCTCTGAACGTACGTATACGCACAAATATTTAACCCAATGAGACTATAACATCACTAAAGGGGTGGAGCTCTTAGAAGCCTGTACATATCTTCTAAAGTGGTGGCGGCAATGCCTGGAATTATGGTATCACAAGGCAGTAGATCTCAACTGATCAGATTTAAACACATGGCAATCATTTTTTTTAAATAGCACTAAAAATGCCTGCACCCATGAATGAGTGATTTCTGTGCCAGAATCTTCGAAGTTTCCAGAGTGCTTTAGCAAAACCTAAGATAGAAATGAATCAACTGAGACGATTTGGGCATGTTAACAGAATAAATTTCAATTGAATAGCTAAATCAGTATACAGTGCTAAAACTCAAAGTAAAAGACCAAAAGGCAAACCTTGGAGAAAATGGGAAGAAGATATAAAAGAGGTATTAAAGCAGAGAAATTTAACTTTTTCGGAAGGAAACAGAGAATGCGAGGACAGGGCAGCCTGGAGAAAGATCATTTCGGGCATCTAAACCCATACACAGGAAGGTAAAATGGGAATTGATAAAGAAAGAAAGAAAGAGCTTTAGGGTATTTTCAACCTCATTTTCCTATAGTATTAAAACGCTCAGGAACCCAGCTTGAGGGTCAGCTGGTCAGATCTCAAAATGTTTAAAAGAAAATATTTGTATTTTATCACTTTGCTTTTAACTGTTGTGTCAGTTTGTAGCATGTGCAATAGTTCAAATTCTCGTCAACAACAGATGCTGGGGTCTCCAACGAAACATCCGCTTCAGCTCTACCTGTGAAAGAGGAAGAAGAGGCTTGGCATGAAGACACATCAGGTGACGAATGTACTTGTACCTAGTTTGGCCATAAACACCACTAGTTCCTGGAAACGCCATTAATAAATGTTTAGCTCATTTTCCCCATGTCTGCATTTGCCACATGGGAGTACAACCCAGTACATATACTGGGGGGAGGGGGTGCTGCTTTTATGAGGTGATTTGAGTTTGGCTGTTTTATTTTAGTACAAACAAGCTTGCCTGTAAATAATGTTTGATTATGATTTTCCCTTTACTATAAAGTTTTGGTTTCTTTAACTTTAACTGCTATCAACTCAGTAACTTCTGAACCAGTTGCGGGTGATGTCAAGTACGATTATTAGATTAAATTAATACTCTATATTGAAGCCACGAGGGCTTTTTATTGTAATGCCCGGAAATAGAGAAATTAGATTTAGTAACAGTAAAAATTTAATGTTTCGTGGATGGCAGGCAAAACAATCTTTTTCCAGTTGATTAAATATATATATATATATATATATATATACCGTATTATCCCTAGTAAGCGCGCAGTGCGCTTTAGAAAAGTGAAGCTAGGGTGCATGGAATGCTTTTCTGGCCTTATTTCTAATGTCTTTGTTCATTGCTAACAATTGCCTATTGTGTTTGTTTTATGTTTGGTTTGGCATGTGCGTAAAAGTATTGTTTTGTAACAGTTTCCTCATTTTTAACAGTATATCCAGTATGTTCATTTTTTTAATGGAATCCATATAAATATTAATCTCAATGACGCAGCCACTAGCCATTAAGTTTTAACACTACAAACTTGTCTTCTGCATTCTAATGAATATATTTATTTTGTTTGATATAATTCCCGAAATAATAAAAATCACGCACTTTGCAAAAATAAAGGTAAATTTTTCAACTGTTAACATTCTTTGGGACTAAATGAAACGACAAATCATAATCTATGTTCGATAAAACCATCCAAAAACGATGAAAATGACTTTCAAATCCATGAACGTGAATATTTAAATTCTTTTGATATTAAGCAAGACATTGAAAAATGATTGACTTACTTAGTAGTTTTTAATAAATTGCTCGAAATCACATCCTTTCTGCTATTTGCAGTTTCACAAAGTTCTTGATTGTGCGCCCACACATCTCAGATGCTGCTATCTTTACAAGATGTTTAGATTCTTTTTCAGCTCTCTGGGTGATTTTGATACACATTGTTTTTGACATAGGCTGAATGTTGTTCACTGTTTATTGCGAGATTAGCTGATCATCGATGATGTTGTTAAGAAAGGCGAGCGTCACAGTTGCTGTGACTGGTGTAGGGTGTAGGCCCTTTTTGATTTTCTCATCAAGAACCTATTGTTTGAATATTCCCGTTGATGGGTTTTATGTTCCCGTTGATGAGTTTTAAAATCACTTTCATCGTGTTTGGATGGTTTCAAGGAACACATGTTTATCACTTGTTTCAACTTTTTGATAGTTGAAAAATGTACTTCTCAACTAGATGCGTGACTAACAGCATGTGAAAAGGCTAGTGTGGTAGTGGTAAAATCACAGTATGTGAAAAGGCGAGTGAGGTAGTGGTAGTGGTAACATCACAGTATGTGAAAAAGGCTAGTGAAGTAGTGGTGGTGGTTAAATCACAGCATGTGAAAAGGCGAGTAAAGTAGTTGTAGCGGTAAAATCACAGCATGGGAAACAGCAAGTAAAGAAGTGGTAGTGGTAAAATCACAGCATGTGAAAAGGCTAGTAAAGTAGTCGTAGCGGTAAAATCACAGCTTGGGAAACAGCAAGGGAAGTATTGGTAAAATCACAACGTGTGAAAAGACTAGTGAAGTAGTGGTAGTGGTAAAATCACAACGTGTGAAAAGGCTAGTGAAGTAGTGGTAGTGGTAAAATCACAACATGTGAAAAGACTAGTGAAGTAGTGGTAGTGGTAAAATCACAACGTGTGAAAAGACTAGTGAAGTAGTGGTAGTGGTAAAATCACAACGTGTGAAAAGGCTAGTGAAGTAGTGGTAGTGGTAAAATCACAAGGTGTGAAAAGACTAGTGAAGTAGTGGTAAAATCACAACGTGTGAAAAGACTAGTGAAGTAGTGGTAGTGGTAAAATCACAACGTGTGAAAAGGCTAGTGAAGTAGTGGTAGTGGTAAAATCACAACGTGTGAAAAGGCTAGTGAAGTAGTGGTAGTGGTAAAATCACAACGTGTGAAAAGACTAGTGAAGTAGTGGTAGTGGTAAAATCACAACGTGTGAAAAGACTAGTGAAGTAGTGGTAGTGGTAAAATCACAACGTGTGAAAAGACTAGTGAAGTAGTGGTAGTGGTAAAATCACAACGTGAAAAGACTAGTGAAGTAGTGGTAGTGGTAAAATCACAACGTGTGAAAAGACTAGTGAAGTAGTGGTAGTGGTAAAATCACAACGTGTGAAAAGGCTAGTGAAGTAGTGGTAGTGATAAAATCACAACGTGTGAAAAGACTAGTGAAATAGAAGGTAGGCCTGACAGTAGTCACAACACACTACATTTACACATCTGTCTAGGTTCCATTCACCCAGGATTACGGAGAGAGATAAAAGCTGTGATTTGCACATGGATGTGAAACAATAAACGTGACACAGAGTAGTGATGATGATGTTGTGTGTGTTAAAAATAAATATATATATATAATAAAATATCATAAAATGTGTATTTGTCTCGGTGACCTTTGACCAAGCCAAACTAGATTCGACTCGCTTAGCGCCACTTCAGGGTCGGGACGGTGATGCAGGGTGGGTTTATAACGAACTATATGTTACAATGGTTAATAAGGAACGTTTAAACCACATCATTGGCGGATGGTGGTAGAATGAGTTAGTTCGTTATTTTTGTACACTGTCTGATCGGTACAAATGTGAAAAGCTGGAGGTAAGCCAGAATGGCAGTTCAGCCGGGGGTGATTTGAGTGAGGTTTGAGTGTATTCATTTTTCCTTATATCAATTAACTCGCACTTGTTTTTGCTCTACATTAATTCAATTGTTTGTTCATCAGATATGAACTTCCATTTTGGAACTTCAAACTCTCACAATAATGCAATCAGTGTGACCACATCAGGGACAATAGATAACGTTGCCAAATGGCTTCAACGTCAATCTATCGATGACATAGATGACCATAGTAAGTAAGGGATGATTTAAAAGTGTGCCATTCCCATGGCTTCTTCAAGTGTTTTGAATGTGGTTAGCTTTCTTTCTTTTCTTTATCAGTTCCCATTCTACCTTTCGGTGTATGGGTTCTGATGCCCGAGATGATTTCTCCAGGATGCCCTGTCCTGGCATTTTCTGTTTCCTTCCAAAAGTTAAGTTTCTATGCTTCAATGCCTCTTTTATATCTTCTTCCCACTTTCTCCGAGATCTGCCTTTTGGTCTTTTACCTTGGGCTTTAGCACTGTATACTGATTTAGCTATTCTATTGTCATTCATTCTGTTTACATTTCCAAACCATCTCAATTGATTTATTTCTATCTTAGTTCTTATGCCATCTGCTGTGGTTTGATCTTTTATTGTTGTGTTTCTGATTTTGTCTCTTTTAGTTTTCCTACTACTCTTCCTAGATATTTCATTTCAGCTGCCTGTACTTTACTGTATTCTCTACTGTCTAAGGTCCAGGTTTCGCTGCCATAGAGGAGAGTAGGACAATAAACTGTATTGTATACTGCCATTTTGGTTTTTGTTGACAATTCTTGCTTACCTACAAATGCCTTTCCTAGATGGTTATATACTACACTTGCCTTTTTGATTCTCTGGCTGGTTTCTTCTCTTAGTTTTCCCTCAGAGTTAATCATTACTCCTAGGTAATTGTAGCTGTGAACTTGTTCTAAATTTACCCTGCCCAATTTAAGAGTTACTAGCATTGTTTTGGTTTTCTTTGCATTTACTCTCATTCCTTTTTTATTTAGTTCATTGTTCATAATGTTGATATTCGACTGAAGGTCACTTTCTGATTTTCCAAACAGAACTAAATCATTGACAAATGAAAGCATTGATACATATACTGGTTTGAACTTCCAGATACCTTCATTCATTTTCTTCATTTGTGAGGATGCCTTTGCAACTGAATCCATAAATGTGATAAACAAAAGAGGACTTAAAATACAACCCTGTCTTCTGTGTCTACATCAAATTCTGCAGATAAGTTTCCAGCTACTCTCACTGCACATGTTGGTTTATTGTAAAAACTTTTCATGGCTTCTATTAAATTTTGCTCTACATTGTGTTCTTTTAAGGAATGCCATAGTTCGGGCCTCCTGACAGTATCGAATGTCTTTTCTAAGTCAATGAAACACAGGTGCAAGTCAATGTTTCTCTCAAGGATTTTTTCTTTTATTTGTCTAATTGTAAATATGTGGTCTTGTACACTTCTTCTTAGTCTAAATCCACTCTGATGCTCTTCAATCTGATCCTCTACTCTTTTCCTTAGTCTCATTTCCAGTATCCTAGCATATACTTTTCCTGGTTACTAAGTAGTGATATCCCTCTATAGTTTGTGCATTCCGTAGTTGATCCTTTCTTATGTATTGGTACTACCGTTCCCTTTTCCAGTCGTCTGGCACCTGTTTGGACTTTCATGCTTGTTGGCATATTGCATGTAATAGTTTGTCTGCCTCTCTCCCTTGGTTTTTAATCATTTCTGGATAAACTTGATGTGCTCCTGGGGCTTTTCCTAATTTCACTTTTCTTATAGCTGTTTGGATTTCTTCCATTGATATATCTACATCTTCAGCTGTCTCCTCTGGATTACTTGATACTGTTACAAATTGATCTTTACTCCTTGTTTCACATGTTCTGGAGGGATTATGTAATTGTTGAAAATACTTTCTCCACGATTCCATGATCTGGCCGTCTTCTTTCATTATTTCTTCTTTGGCATTCTTAATTTGTCGTATTGGGCGTGCTTTGGTCTTTCTCATGCACTTCATTGCCCCCCAGAACAGCTTTTGATTTCCTTGATAGCTTTCTTGGAGTCTTTGTCCAAACTCTTCACATTGTTCCTAACTTCCTCATTGGCGATAGTTCTTTTATTCATGTAATCTATCCTATCCTCTGGTCTTTTTATTTGCAAATATTTCTTCCAGGCATCCTTCTTTTCTTTGATCTTAGTTTTGACATTCTCATTCCACCATGCTTTTCTTTTCCTATCTCCTTTAATTCGTTTCCTACCACAGACCTCTTCAGTACAACTGAGGAGTGTTTATTTATACATTTGCCACTTTTCTTCTATTGTGCTATCATTCAGATTCATCTGCCTTTCACTGATAAATCGTTTTATCCTAGATTGGTATACCTGTTTTACTACTGGTTTATTTAGTTCCTCTATTTTGAGTTTAGTAGCTTTCTTCTCTTTCCTTTTCTGTTTGTTTCCTTCAGTGAGTAATCTCATTTTGGCATTCACTAAGTGATGATCACTAAATATTTCTGCTCCTCTGTTTACTCTTGCATCGTTTGGTCCATAAGCTATTAATAATTTAATTTCTCTTCCTTTTTGGTTTAATAGCCGTGGGCTTATAAATTTCAGCTTTCTAGTGGCTTTTCATGCCTTTTATGCACTAGGAGACCTACTCCTGCTCTAGCTTTATCTTTAACATCTACTCCTGAGCAGATTAAAATATTATTTGGTCCTACATTTTCTATTCCTTGTCCTTTTCTTTTTTTTATGTAATAGCCAAAATATCTACTTTGAATTTTTCCATTTTTTTGACTAATTCTAACTCTTTTTCATTTATTGCCCTAACATTCCATGTTCCAAAAATCACAGTCCGTGTTCTCGTTTCCATTTTCGTCGTTGAAAGGTCAAGCCGTGTATATTATATTTATTTCTCTGCATCATTAGGTTTTGGATAAGCAGGGGATTAGCCCACTGTACCCTAGGTAGATGGTGGGGCCCCTACTAGGCCTTGTTATTTTCTGTCAGGGTTAAGTCCCTTAGCCTTTGGTCATTCAAGACCAGCCTGCAAGGCAGCAAGTTGTTATTTTCTGTCAGGGTTGACTCCCTTAGTCTTTTGTCAGTCAAGACCGATCTGCAAGGCAGCAGGTTATTTTCTGTCATGGTTTAACTCCCTTAGCCTTTGGTCAACCAAGGCCGGCCTGCAAGGCAGCAGGAGACTAGTGGAGGGTGGGATCATCTACTCCCCGTGCATGTGCTTACCTGTCCACTGCCCGGATTTGATTAGCATTATTAGCAAATGTTTGTATCAGAGTCGGAGGAGGTTCGGTACAGACCTGTCACGGTCACATTGGTCGCATGTATCACCGCAGGAAAAGAAGTTGTGAAGGCAATGCGCATTCCTGTTTTAGAACTGAAGAGAGGTGTGTGCAGTTAAAATTTATGTTTTATTACTAATTTTTTACATTTTTTAAATTAGTCATTGAATTTTCTATGGATATTTAAATCCTCAGTAATTATACATTGCAGCATAGTTATCTGAAACTCCTCCAGGTTGAGTCGATGAGTATGAAATAGCCGTGAATTTGAGATATCCGTGTTGACCCTTTTTCATAAATTTAGGGACTACAAAACAAAAGGATGTAACTCTTGATAGTTGCTTCAACGTCCCTGTATCAGTCGTGTCAAGCATAGACCTAGATCTAGAGTTTACACACCCAGCGCTTGTCTGTTCAGTCACAAGGCCCAAGTCAAAGCAATGCGTTCAAACCAAACTCAAGCGGTACCGTGGATTAGGTCTGTGCAACAGGCTATGTCATTGGCAGTGTATCAAGGCAGCGTTTAAACTTCACTGAACTAAACATCAAACTTTTTTTCCAGAGGAAAGGCCATTGACAGGGGGGGGGGGGGGGGGGCAACAAAGTGCACTCACACACACATCTTTTCCATGTCCATATTACTGCTAAAGAATTCTGACTTGTACATGTATAATCAAGAGGGCTAAGTGGCCATTCTCACACCTCCTAACCTTGTTCCTGAGTATAAAATTCTAAAATTTAAGCATTTTAAAAATATTTTGTTTACATGTTAGTGGAGTTCAGTGGTTTGAAATATCCGGTTTGGGAAAGGCTTGTTGCTGGTACAAAGAAAATAGAGAGGTTTAAAACAGACCTAGTGAGGAGTTTGAGATATCCGGTTTGGGAAAGGCTTGTTGCTGGTACATAGAAAATAGAGAGGTTTAAAACAGACCTAGTGAGGAGTTTGAGATAGCCAAGAATTTGAGTTTTTCATATTCAAAATCGGCGTGCTGCACTAGTAAATACTAAAATACTAGGGAAATTCCAATTTATTTCATAACAGTACTGTTTCACTTTTTAACAAAAGCAAGGTATCTACTTGACATGAAGTGGTTCTATAAAGTTTGCACCAAAAATTTGGAAAGAGAAATAAATAACAAGAGATTTGAGAATAAGGTCATTCCGTTGTGTTTCATTAGTTGCCTGCAATACTACTGTTATGAAATTATTGAAATCCCACAAAACATTCAACAATAACTTAGAATGGCTAATCTCTTCTTCTTTTTTCTCTTTTTCAGATTCAAAGAACTTTGAAGTTAAGGTGTGTATGTTTTTAGTTTGTGCACTAGACCTAAAACCTTTGTTTTATCCACTGTGTTTCAAGACGTATACTCGTTAGTCATTGCATCTCTTAGACCTTGTGAGAACTAAGTTTTCAGTACAGTGGTGTCGGCCTAAGAGGTCACCTTTTCTGTGTAACAGATTTTGTCTTCATTAATCATCATGTCTAAGAGGCTGTTTCTTATACCTTTAGTCAGATTAAGAGGCCGTTTTTTCTTTCATCAAAAGGCCAGATGGTCTGTCAAATTCAATGCTATGACATGAAAATTTGAATTCAGATTGACAATGCTGCATTTCTCTCTATCTGGAACATGTCATCGCAGATGTACATAGTGTTTTAGGCCTTAAAAATATTTAAGATCTCTGCTTATAAACAATACGTTCTGATTATCGGGACTACACCCCCCACGTAGGCCGTATTGGTCCAAGAGGCCGCATTTTGTTGTGTCACACAGATTCACCTCTTAAACAGAGACCACTGTATCCTTTCAATCTTTGCAACTTTAAACTCACTTGATAATGCAGTTAACGTGACCACATCGGGACATTGGCTAATGTTGTCAGATTGCTTTAACTTCAACATCAATCTATCGATGATGAAGAAAGTAAGGGATGTATTATTAGTTAGGTAAGAGAGAATGTAGGCGGTTGGTGGGAGATGCTGGTAGATCCTACTTATTTCCTTTCACCCTTTCACTTATCATTTATCTTGCTGTTTCCTCTTAATCCACACTGAGATCACCACAAGTGGTGGACAGGAAATTTCAATGACCAAAACGAGTAAGAGAAAATCTTTGTTGCAGTTACAGTGTTTACACAAAGTTTTATTATTTATTTTTCAACTTGATTCAATGGTGATAAGTGCGATAAAAAAATTTAAAAACACTTCAAGGCCATATGATAGAAGGCTTACTTAGCTTTTTAGAGTATAGAGCTTTTATAGCAGATGGTCTGGTAGCTCAGTCGGTGAAGAGTCTCAGTACCGCCCGGGAGGCCTGAGTTTTGATTCCCAATTGGGAAACCTTTCTGGCTATAACACATAATTATGTCTAGATGACTGATATTTCTCTTGTCTGATTGTCATGATGTACACTCAAACACGTTTATAACAAACACCCTTACAGCGAAATTAACGATGTAAAGAAATAATTTCCTGGTCCGGATATTTTGCTATGTGATTTAGGGTTGTCATAACGAAATACTTCAATGGCTTATAGTGAAAGAAATGCTTATAGGGCAGGGTTTCTCCGTTCCAGATCTTCCTCTTTTTCGTTATAAGAATAGATAGAGCTAGATCTAGACATCTCGATGTTCACAGAAAATGAGGGCTTCACACCACTCCAGGAAAAATTGTTTTATCAAAATAGTTCATGTTCCTGCATTTACCGCATGTCCAACTCATTCTATTTATTTTATTTCCGTCCAGAGTTCTTTAGATTCTAAAACGAAGAGAAAGTTGGAGAAAAAGCTGAGGCAAATTATTGTCTTGGAGCAAAAAGTTTCCTTAGGACACAAGATATCACAGCTAGAAGTAAGGCTTTCATTTACACTACCACCTGAATTGTATCTCTGTCTCTCTCTCTCTCTCTCTCTCTCTCTCTCTCTCTCTCTCTCTCTCTCTCTCTCTCTCTCTCTCTCTCTCTCTCTCTCTCTCTCTCTCTCTCTCTCTCTCTCTCTCTCTCTCTTCTCTCTCTCTCTCTCTCTCTCTCTCTCTCTCCTCTCTCTCTCCCTCCCTCCCTTTCTCTCCCTCTTTCTCCCCCTCCCTCTCTCATGCTCTCTCTCTCTCTTTCTCTCTCTCTCTCTCTCTCTCTGTGTCTCTCTCTCCCTCCCTCCCTCCCTCCTCCCTCCCTTTCTCTCCCCCTCCCTCTCTCACGCTCTCTATCTCTCTCACACACACACATACTACAGACCTGATGGACAAATAGGGAGGACAAACAATGTTTTGCAGTTAGTAAAAGACAGTCTAGAGCAACAACAATAACTTTTGAAGCCAAAGAACAGGGGTTTAAGTGGCAGTATAGTGGTATGGGCATGTCAGTTTCAAGTAGTAAAATTATTTTCGGGGGCTTTTTTCACAACTGCCAACCTATATTTATTACTAAGGTACATAAAGGTTTGTGATTGTAGATTGCCTTGTCTACAGTGCTGCCTTTTTTATACAAAGTTGCAATGGTATTAAATATAATACAACAGCCTTTTTAGATTGCCATCAAATTAATAATGGTCATGGATGGACAAATGTGTTTTTATTTCCTATTGTAACTCAAAAATAAAAAAAACACTTATTAGTCATTCTATTTTCAGCTAAACTAACATTTGTAGTTTGGATTTTACAGTAAAGAGTCGTATATCTACAAGTGATTTTGATTTTTGACAGAAGAAAACAATTCATGATTTGCTGCTGGCTGCAAGGCAATTAAATTTTTCTCAAAGAAAGACGGTTGAGATTTCATCATTGTAAAAAAAGATCTGCCTCTTACTATTGTTATTATTATTATTATTATTATTATTATTATTATTATTATTTTATCAACAGACTTAAGGTTATGTGTTATTCCTAATTCTATGAGTGCATGTTAAGAACTCTGCTTGAATGCCATTCCAAATGCAATTAATTCCTTCTACACTTACGTGATGTATTTCTATACTTCGCCCCTAACCGAACTGTCCTGTTGTTATTCCTAGGAAGAAAAGCTCAACCAGAAAGCAGCTATCATTTCACAACTGACTACATTCGACTGATTACTTGCTCTCAGCCATGATGGAAACGGCAGTGGTCTAAATCACACACACACTCATACTCATACCGGTACTGCAATGTTCAGGCAGTGGATTGGACTGAAAACTTATTTATAACGGTTCTACTACATGCTGACATTTGCAATATTTTCAGTCTTTCCATTAGTCACACTACTAACTGACTGTGTTTTACTGTGGTGGGCATGAATTTTTCAGTTTTTAAGTTTTATCGTGTCGGTTACCATTTCTCAAAGTCAGCAATGTAAATATAAAAATGTTAAACACATTTTTAATTCATGGTCGAATAAACTTCAGCTTTTTACATTCATTATAATGAAATAATACAAATTGAGAGTTCATGCTTCAAGAGCTTCAATGAAGTTTTGTTTGAGCTTTGTAAAATAAAATATTTTATATTGTTTTTACATGACAATGTTTAAATAAAATTTAATGAATAATCGAATAACTGTTTCAGTCCACTAAATATATATTCTTTTTATAAATTGTTTTGTCCTTTGAAGAGAAAAGATCACCAGTTGTGGTTGGTTTGTTTGATGTGTTTTTGTGTATGGTATGTGATTTTCACTGTTCTAAAAATGTTGTGTATTGTATGTGATTTTCACTGTTCTATAAATGTTCTGCATGGTATGTGATTTTCACTTCTAAAAATGGTGTGTATTGTATGTGATTTTCACAGTTCTAAAAATGTTCACCAAAAAAGTAACAACCAAAAGCAACACATTCATTTAAAATTTAAAACTCCCAATAAATAGAACGGGAAGTTGTTGGAAATAAAACAATCTAACATAAGAAAAAGGAGAGAGTCATGTAAGCACTTTAGTTTTATTTCTTCAATTAATAGCAACACTAAGGTCTTTTAATAAAAAAAAAGATACCATATTAATAATAATATTACCCTCTCTATTTTAACATTGTTTTTCTTTCTAAGTTGTGAAATAATTTGAACACAAAAAGTGCTTCTTTGAGTTGATTCAAAATGAAAACTTTTAGCTTTTTAGTTCTGGCAAAAAAATTGTGTGAAGTACAACGAAAGTGATTGCCATAATTTTAATTCTACAATGCAGCATATAGAACAGTCAGTATCACTAGTAGTAGTATCAACTATCACAGCCATAATATTCTTCACATTTCATACAATTCACAGTGAGTAAAATAGTCATTCAGCATCACATTTCCATGGATCTCACTAGTCTCAGAGTTGTACTTTAGGAGTTATTTTAATTATTGATTTATATTTACAGGCCAGAGAGTCATAAATACATACATTCGAAAACGGTTCATCCCAAATTAAGTAACCGGGGAAAATGTTCACATTCAGATATTTACATTTATTTATTTATTTATTTATTTATCAGTTACCATTCTACCTTTCGGTGTATGGGTTCAGATGCCCGAGATGATCTTTCTCCAGGATGCCCTGTCCTGGCATTTTCTGTTTCCTTCCAAAAAAATAAATTTCTATGCTTCAATTTCAATGTCTCTTTTATACCTTCTTCCCACTTTTTCCAATGTCTGCCTTTTGGTCTTTTACCTTGGGCTTTAGCACTGTATACTGATTTAGCTATTCTATTGTCATTCATTCTGTTTACATGCCCAAAACATCTCAATTGATTTGTTTCCATCTTAGTTTTTATGCCATCCCTTATTGTTGTATTTCTGATTTTGTCTCTTTTAGTTTTCCCTACTACTCTTCTTAGATATTTCAACTGCCTGTACTCTACTGTATTCTCTACTGTCTAAGGTCCAGGTTTCGCTGCCATAGAGGAGAGTAGGACAATAAACTGTATTGTATACTGCCATTTTGGTTTTTGTTGACAATTCTTGCTTACTTACAAATGCCTTTCCTAGATGGTTATACATTGCACTCGCCTTTTTGATTCTCTGACTGATTTCTTCTCTTAGTTTTCCCTCAGAGTTAATCATTACTCCTAGGTAATTGTAGCTTTGAACTTGTTCTAAATTCTTCCTGCCCAATTTAAGATTTTATGTTTTAACTTCCTAGTTACTAGCATTGTTTTGGTTTTCTTTGCATTTAGTCTCATTCCTCTTTTTATTTAGTTCACTATTCATAATATTGAAATTGACTGAAGGTCACTTTCTGATTTTCCAAACAGAACTAAATCATCAGCAAATGAAAATATTGATACATATACTGGTTTGAGCTTCCACATACTTACATTCTTTCTTCATTTGTGAAGATGCCTTTGCGACTGAATCCATAAATGTGATAAACAAAAGAGGACTTAGAATACAACCCTGTCTTACTCCTATATCTACATCAAATTCTGCAGATATGTTTCCATCTACTCTCACTGCACATGTTGGTTTATTGTAACAACTCTACTAAATTTTGCTCTATATTATGTTCTTTTAAGGAATGCCACAGTGTCAAAATTTAATGCCCTTTCAAAGTCAATGAAACACAGGTGCAAGTCAATGTTTCTCTCAAGGAATGTTTCTCTTATTTGTCTAATTGTAAATGTGTGCGTCTTGTACACTCCTTCCTGGTCTAAATCCACTCTGATGTTCTTCAATCTGATCCTCTACTCTTTTCCTTAGTCTCATTTCCAGTATCCTAGCATATACTTTTCCTAGAACTCTTAAGTAGTGATATCCCTCTATAGTTTGAGCATTCCATAGTTGATTCTTTCTTATGTATTGGTACAGTCGTCTGGCACCTGTTTGGACTTCCATGCTTGTTGGCATATTGCATGTAGTAGTTTGTCTGCCTCTCTCCCTTGGTTTTTAATCATTTCTGGATAAGCTCGATCTGCTCCTGGGTCTTTTCCTTATTTCACTTTTCTTATAGCTGTTTGGATTTCTACCATTAATATATCTACATCTTCAACCGTCTCCTCTGGATTACTTGTTACTCTTACTAACTGATTTTTACTCCTTGTTTCATACGTTCTGGGAGGATTATGTAATTGGTGAAAATGCTTTCTCCATGTTTCCGTGATTTCGCTGTCTTCTTTCATTATTTCTCCTTTGACATTCTTAATTTGTCGTATTGGGCGTGCTTTGGTCTTTCTCATGCACTTCATTGCCTCCGGAACAGCTTCTGATTTCCTTGATAGCTTTTTTGAAGTCTTTGTCCAAATTCTTCCCATGGTTCCTTTTTTGCTTTCCTAACTTCCTCTTTGGCGATAGTTCTTTTATTCACGTAATCTATCCTATCCTCTGGTCTCTTTGCAAATATTTCTTCCAGGCATCCTTCTTTTCTTTGATCTTAGTCTTGGCATTTTCATTCCACTATGCTGTTCTTTTCCTATCTCCTTTAATTTGTTTCCTGCCACAGACCTCTTCAGTACAACTGAGGAGTGTTTCTTTATACATCTGCCACTTTTCTTCTATTGTGCTATCATTCAGATCCATCTGTCTTTCACTGATAAATCGTTTTATCCTAGATTGGTAACCTGTTTTACTACTGGTTTATTTAGTTCCTCTATTCTGAGTTTAGTAGCTTTCTTCTCTTTCCTTTTCTGTTTGTTTTCTTCAGTCTGTAATCTCATTTTGGCAAACACTAGGTGATGATCACTAAATATTTCTGCTCCTCTGTTTACTCTTGCATCCATTGTACTGTAAAAAAGGGAGCTGCTAACTATTATGTAGTCTATCATTGACTTTTCACACCTGTGTTCATTTATTCTTGTATATTTGTGGATATCTTTATGAGGAAAAAAGGTGTTGGCTATTTTCATGTTATTCTTTAGGCAAAAATCTATGAGTCTCTCTCCATTTGGAGAAGTTGTTGTCTCTCCTTCTTCACCTATTACTCCTGACGTTTCTACATTGTTGCCTACTCTAGCGTTTAAATTTCCTAAACTAAAAGCATTAGTTCCTGTTTGGGTTGAAGATTCTCTGTAGCTATTTGTAAATCGTTTTCGAAGATATCTTTTTCTTCTTTAGTTGCATCTTCATTTGGTCCATAAGCTATTAATTTAATTTCTCGTCCTTTTGGTTTAATATTTACCTCATAATAATAATAATAATAATAATAATAATAATAATTTATTCATCGAGAGAAGGAAATTACATTCTGTTCCTCATAAGTAAGTTTCGAAAGTATAATACATGGATCTATGCATTATTAAAATTGCTAAACATTAATGCAGTAATATAATAAGAGTATTAGTATGAAAAATTCATCACAGAAATGCGTAAGATATACATCATCATACGAGCCCTCCCACAGCCCCCCCCCCCCCCCCCCCACACACACACACAACCACCCCTTACACACGCCTTTGGTCAAAGTCAAAGCTCATTCATCCATGCTCATCGCGCCCCCCCTCCCACGTCCATTTGTTTTGATAAATATATCACAGAAATGCGAGGATATACAACCATGTTCGATCCCTCACCCATCACACAACACTACCCAACCGACCCCTACGCACATGCACGCCCTTCGATCAAAGTTCATTCATCCATATCCGCGCCCCCACTTTCATTTGTTTTGATAAATACATCACAGAAATGCACAGGATACACAACCTCATTCGACCCCACACTCGCACACACAATACATCTCAACCAATCCCCAAACACACGCCTTCGGACAATAGCTCATTCATCCATGCCCGACTCCCACCTCCATTTGTGTTGATAAATACATCACAGAAATGGGTAGGAATCCCCCCCTGCGCGGCTTATAAATTTGCAACTTCCTAGTAGCTTTTATGCACTAGGAGGCCTACCTGCTCTTCTAGCTCTATCTTTGACATATATTCCTGAGAAGATTAAAATATGATTCGGTCCTACAATTTCTATTCCTTGTCCTTTATTCTTTGTTTCTGTAATGGTCAAAATGTCTACTTTGAATTTTTTTCATTTTCTTCAACTAATTCTAACTCTTTTCCATTTATTGCCCTAACATTCCATGTTCCAAAAATCACAGTTCACATTTGTTTCCAAGTTCGCCTTCGAAAGATCAAGCCGGTTATATTACATTTATTTCTCTGTTTCAGTTTGGTTTTTGATAAGCAGTGGATTAGCCCACTGTACCCTAGGTAGATGGCGGAGCTGCCACCTTGAGGCCCCCTACCAGGCCTTGTTATTTTCTGTCAGGGTTAACTCCCTTAGCCTTTAGTCGTTCAAGATCAGCCTGCAAGGCAGCAGGTTGTTATTTTCTGTCAGGGTTAACTCCCTTACCTTTGGTCACCAAGACCCGCCTGCAGGGCAGCAGGAGACTCGTACAGGTGCTTATCTATCCACTGCCCGGATTTATATTTCAAGCTTTCAAATATTTCCACTGAGAGGCACAACTTTTCAATTTCTCAAAAAACAGGAAATTGATTCTGAATTCACTAGAGCTTAAGCTACCTTGTATCAAGCTAGGAATAGACCTATACATGTACTGCCTATAGGCTTACTCGTAAAATGTGAATAAATAAGTTATGCCAACCAATCAATAACAACTTGCAAGCAAATGGTGCGTTTAGGTCATGATACATTTCAATAAGTTTTTTAAGCTATAACATCTGATCTGTGTGATGCCTGGGGTAGTACTTAGATCTAGATATTTCTTGTTTGTTATCTGACGAAGGGTTATACCAGAAACGTCACGTGTTTGTTCTGTCTTTATTAGTGGAGTTTAATACTTATTGTCATATTTCGTCTGATCTGATGCATATAGTTTCCCCTTTGTTTGGTCACAAAGCCTTCATAACGTTCACATCTGATCTATATCATTATTTTGTAGGCCTGTGATTTGGGGGAAGGATAGAATGGAGCTGTTTGGGTCAGGGTTTTTGGGGGTTTTTTGTGAGGTGGATGAGAGAGTGGAGCTGTTTGGGTCAGGGTTTTTTTTTGTGAGGTGGATGAGAGAGGAGCTGTTTGGGGCAGGGTATTGGGGGGTTTTTGTGAGATGGATGAGAGAGTGGAGCTGTTTGGGTCAGGTTTTTTTTGTGAGTGGGGTGGGAGAGTGGAGCTGTTTGTGTCAGTGAGGTGGATGAGAGAGGAGCTGTTTGGGGCAGGGTATTGGGGGTTTTTGTGAGATGGATGAGAGAGTGGAGCTGTTTGGGTCAGGGTTTTTTTGTGAGGGGGATGAAAGAGTGGAGCTGTTTGTGTCAGGGTTTTTTCATGGGCTATAGTATAAGTGAGCATCCTCTTTTGCTGAGCAGTTTCACATTAATCAGTATTCAATCAGCCATTGGTTGAATACAATTTCAACTTTCTGTGTGCACATGCTAACGTAGATATTTGTTTACTGTAAATAGCGTAAGAATACAAACCATATAAGTAACAGCATACATTTTGGCAATGTTGAATGACTATTGTATGAACTTCACCAAGCAGACAAACAAATAAATAGTTAGCTTTGACTCGCATTTATTGTTTAAAACATTTTTATCTGGAAAAGCAATGCAATTAAGGAAGAAAAATTATAACAACACTAATAACAAACTAAATAGCCAATTTTGCAAAACGAGTAGCATTTCCCTAATTTCAGATTACAAATGCCTGGGCGAAGGAATAGTTAAACTAGAGCACTGCTACTACCACATGTACTTCTAATACATACTAGTCAAATTTAGATTATGGCTGAAAAATGCACTTGAGAACGTGTGAATATTATAATAGTATTTATATCATAGCACTAAAACTATACCAAACAACGTTGACGTATAGCTTGCACCATTTTCACAACCAGCAGTCTTCATCTCGTGTGAAAACGATACCCTGGTATGCCCTTTCGTTGATCTAGAAATAAGAAACAAATGTTGGAATTATAGTTATTAACACTGTTTCAGAAAAGTGATCCAACTGAGATAGTTGATAATATTTTGATTTTTTTGTTGAGGAAAACTGTTGTTATATACCCGTACTTTGTATCTTATTATTATTATTATTAGACACGCACAAACTGATAATTTATTAGATGCATATATATGTATATGTCATGTATTGCATTGTGTGGTGATGATGGTGTTAGTTGCTACCAAATCAAACTTGGCTCTAATTAGTCTTCTTATCCATTCATGTTAATGTTGCATTACATAATATATTGTTGTTGGGGTTTTTACTCATAGTGAAAATTTGCTGAGTGGTGGGAAAGCATCAAAAATCTCAAAGTCAACAAAGAGTGATAGTGACTGATAGTGATCTACTTCAGAAACAAGATTATGAGAAGATATTTCAAAACAAAGAGAAAAAATGCATATACACATACACATACGTTTCGCATACATAATCTTTGAAGATGAAGATACTTGCTGTCACTATAAAAGTGAGACATGAGAGTGAGAGAATCAAATTGTAGATTTAGATTTGTATGAACTTGTGCAATATGATTTAACATACAGTGATATCCTATATCCCGACATCAACGGAATCGGAATATTATGTCGAGATAAAGGTTGAGATTAGAGAAAAGACTTAATAATAATAGCATGACCATAGGTGATACAGTGCAATCCCCCGATAACGACATCTCCGAATAACGACAATCCCCCGATAGCGACATGGATCCCTGGTCCCGTTTTTTTTTGCTATATATCATAAGTAAAAAAAACTCCGAATAGCGACGTGAAACCTCCCAATAACGACATAAGTCTAGCCGTAAACACTACATTTGACATGAAAATTTGATCAATATTGACAAAATTGAGACGTATTCTTAGCAATGAAAACACTTCTTTTTCGGCCAATGACAACGTGTGAGATTATTTCTCCATCTCTGAGGTTACCAAGGCCGTGACAACCAGCTAGTAAACCCATCTGCTGGCTCTACCAACCCCACCCCCAACACCGGCCCTTTTCAGGGCCCCACCACATCTTCCCAATTGACTAGCCTCACTCGTAACACCCCCTTTCGCCGCCATTTTGAAAAATTTTGAATAACGACATCCCCCGATAACGACATGATTGTTCGGTCCCGAGCGATGTCGTTATCGGGATTGCACTGTACATCAAAAAGAGAGAGACAGAAAGAGAAGACTACAAGCGCAATGCTTGGCGAGGAGGGCGCCATGTTCAGAGTCAGTCAGATAATGTGAAGAGAGCTGTTGCCCGTTGCCTGATGATGTGGAAGTGTGTGTGTGTGTGTGTGTTAGTCACAATTGGTTCAACACATTGCTGACTCAATAATAGGCCTACATGGGTTTGAGTTTAAAGAAGTTTTGGTGTCAACAAAAATGGTGGGGAAGGAAAAGAACATAGATATAGGAGTAGGAGGTATGCTTTTATCGACAGGAGACAATAGAAAGATGAAACTTGAAAGTTATGTTGACTAAAGAAGAGTGCTGACAAAAAGTGGTGACCATTCAGCAATGCACATGTAGATCTATTTGTTGCCTTGATCAACATGATTTCGAAATGATGTAAACATGAAATTACAACTTTTATCCATGATATCTCTCTATAACCCATAACTATAACTTTTATCCATGATATCTCTCTATAATCCATAACTATAACTTTTATCCATGATATCCATGATATCTCTCTATAACCCATAACTATAACTTTTATCCATGATATCTCTCTATAACCCATAACCATAACTTTTATCCATGATATCTCTCTATAACCCATAACTATAACTTTTATCCATATCTCTCTATAACCCATAACTATAACATGGTTCCTTTAACCTTGCTTTTCTTTTTCATAAAGAGTAAATACAGCAAATGAATGCAAAACCTCATGACATTGACATGACATATGTGTCATAAACCCTTTTCAATAATGTTCACGTTTGCATGGTTTTAAAAATATCAAGTTTACTTTTCACTATTATAATCAGTCCAGAAGTACTATGTAGACTTCAAGTTATTAACAATTGCAGTGAAAGTAAAATGCTTAATTTCACAACAAAAATTACTACTATATAAGTATATATATGTAAAAGAAGAGATGAATTGCTGATTCAATGGTCTGGTGGTTTGTTAATTATTTCCACATTTGCATTCATCAGTAATGTACAAATGGTATATAGAAAGGAAATGAACAAGACTGGTGATTTGTGTTTATAATTTTCAGTACATCCATCCTTTCATAAAAATGTTTTTTGTGTGAAAGTGAAAGAATATTAACATCTCTACATCATGTTTTTCCTTCAATCTATTTTTTATTTTCTTTCATTTAAACAAGCTAGCAATTCTTAATTTTTTGTCTTTTATTTTTCAAAAAGATCAACCTGGGATTCACAAGGGTGATGTTTCTGTGCTAATATATATGATATATATGTAAAGGCATCAATGGCAATAATGACTTTATTGCTTTTGCAACTTAAATTCTACTCCTGTCAAACTAAAATTGCAGTGTTCCTATTTGACCAACAAAATGACTGAACAAAACAAAATATAAAACAATAACAATAAAAAGAAATGCGAATAGAGGATGTCGTTACTTTCAAAGATTTCTTGTATTATAATATTTTTTAATCTTACAAACAGGAGTGGCACCATTTCTCAAAGCATTCACAATACATGTAATGTCAACAGAATAAAACTCATCCAATTCCTATGATTATGGCTAACCAGAAAACATAACACAAGAAACAAGACAGCAATAATAGTGGAGGTTTAAAAAATAAAAAATATAAAATTTTTGAAAAGTAACCATACATATATTGTCCTGTAATTGAATAGTGCTGTTGGACACGACCCTTTCAATTTTGAAATTGTAATGGTTATTTCAGACATTGACAGACCAAAATGTGGAGCTGAGACTGAGAATAAACCTCATTTGAAAAGAAAATTTGTTTTCAAGTAATAAATGATTTTATATTACAGGACAATAAATCTGTTCAGTACGTGTCAAGATGGTACCGTTTTATTTTGGTTCACAAAACTGCTTTCTCCATTAACTGAATCGATACCACTGTGAATATCTATATGATTGAAATTAACATTAGATTTATTATTTCATCCAAAAACATTTTTATTGAAAAAGGTGTTCACCAAATTCAAATTAATGATAATTAATAGAACTACTTGATAAAAATATTTTGCAATAAAATCAGTGTTAACGCTGGTAGTATTGTAATTTATAAAATGATTTGCAATATTGAGTGATATCATTAATGTCTACTTTGGACCATTTCTTGGCTAAACGGTTTTTAAAAGTTAAAGGGAAGAGAAAGCAGTTTGAAATTACAAGTACTTTAACTTTAAGCTCCGGTTACCCACAGCTCTTCACATACATATAACATGGCATGAATTTCAAATGCGATTTTGAGTAAAAATAATAACGATAACAAATCTTATTCAGAACAACCAAAGCTGGAAAAAAACATAACAAATTTTACATTTTAACATCAGGTGTAAAATTTGGAAAGTTTTAAGTTAACTGACTAAACCATATCACAAGATATTTTCAGTGTTTGAAAATTCATTTTATATATGTCAAACAGAATGGATAAGTAAAATAGGAGTTACGTCCTAATGAAAAGACAGCAGGGTGTTAATGTAAAAACTACGGTACTGGTCAGCTGGATTTTTTTCATGTGCTTGTGATCCTGTTTCGAATCCCAAGTTACTTTATGCTAAAAAAGATTTCAACACTAATTGTATTTTTTTAATTTTACTAGCTGCTTGATGACAACAAAATAGTTTTCATCAAACAGTTCCAAAGTTTTGTCTGGAAATTTCAAATTCAAAGGATCAAATGGATGAAAGTTTCAAGCTGGAAATGAGGAAGTGTTTATTACCTAATCACAAATTCAAAGTTCATATAGGATATAATGTTGAGACTACTTTTACTGACACACTACACATCTCATAAGGATACTTCTCAAATGTCAGATATAGCAAACAGTTAAACCATAACCATTCCTTCAAGTCACCCAAATCTAGCAAGGATACAATGATATGATGTAAAACTACATGCTAAGGAACTTTTCCTACAGATACTGGGAAGTCTTAACATATAAAAAAAAAATGATATTTATTTCTTTATTCATTTCATTTTTTTAAACATGTATAGGTACAAAAGAGAGAATTTGTGAAGTGAACTCTGGCATAGCTGGAAAATAATCCAGTTTTATTATTTCCATAATTAATTATTTTCCAATTCAATTTCATGAAATTTTATACATCCTCCAATTTCGTGTAAGCGCATAAAAGTTATCTATAGCATCCTGTAATTTCAATAAAAATCAACACGAGAGAAAGAACCCGTACACCCGAAGGTAGAATGGGAACTGATAAAGAAAGACAAAGAAAAAATTGTAATCTCCAAAGGGATTCAGATAATTCTGGTGTATCATTATCACTTACTTCAGGGGTGACTAAGGAAAGCGAATAAACATTAAATTAAAAATCAATATGAACGATTGAACTTCATCATGATCGCGTACTGTACATGTCTTTGTCCTCTACATTGGATTGTCCAGGGTCTCCTTTAAGTTGTTTGGGAGGTTTTTGCTCTCTGTTGCCTGAGGAAGAATTTTTAGATAAAAGATATAAGTGTATGAAAAAAACAATATCTATATACATAACTGAGTGGGTCGATATTTGTTTGCCAAAGGCTCTGTTGATAGGCCATTAAGAGTAACCACATTTTGCATGCAGGCTTTAAATCATCCCCAGATCGTTTTTGTTTGAGAAAATGTTCTGCAAAAGTGACGTTGAATTAATGTAAACTTCATTGCTTCCCCATCTTTGTGAGTATAATTTTCATTCAGCTAGCCATCCATTTTGAACAGCTTAATTAAAAAGTTGGAATAGTAATCTGACCGTTCACGCCCATCCGCTTAAATTCAGTATTGAATACTAATCCAATCCAATAATCGTACTTAGCATCAACCCGGGGTATAACATGCTTCTTGATATATAATTATCAAATGTTGACTTTTTTGTCACCAACAGATTATTTATAATCAATATTAATAATATCGTGGTGCTAGACATTTTGATAAGTCCTAAAAGAGAAGAGAAATTCATTCAACCGTTACCAAATCTAATCATAAGTGAGATAAAATTGTGACAAAATTCTTGACTTCAACCTTTTACCCTTTACTCTTTGTTTTCTTTTCAAGTCATTGCACATATTCAAAACTATTTTCAACAAAAAAGAAATGAAGAAAAATCATACAAACCTTCTCTTCAGAGGGGACATCTGAAATGAAAATGACATTACTTTAATAGTGCTACTATTGCAGAGAGAAGGAGACTTTCATCATAAATTCTTTCATTAACTTAAAAAATTAAGAATATGTACACCTAAAACTCCAGCCTCAAAAGACATCCCTAAATTGAAAACTTAAACTACAAAGGAAAAAAAGTAGCCTATTAAAATCATCAAAACTTTTTAGTGGACTGAAATGCGACAGAAATTATGGAATGATGAGATATTTCACAGCATTTTATCAATAACTTCATTAGTCACATTTTTAAATTCTGAAAACGAAAACAAACATTTTTTTTCTCTAAACACTTTTAAACAAACAACTCATAACTGAAATTCAAAACACTTGATATCTGAATGAACACTTATAATACTTAATAAAGAGAGTCTTCCAAAAACAGTCTTTCAATCACAATAAAAAGCAGTATCGTCTCGCAATACTCTGTCCTCTTTCTTTTGTTTTGCTCATTCAAAATCATTGGAATCTAAAAGAACTGAAAACTGAATGTATATATATCGATGGTGTCGGGCACAAACTGGCCAATTTCGAAATTTCCAATTTTAAGAAAAATATTTTTCATCTTAACAGAAACTAAAGCTACACAGTGTAAAAATAGCAGAAGACATTATCTTATAAAAAAGAAATGCTTCAAAACTATGATTATCAAACCGGGTAAGCTGAGCTTCCGTTATTCATACCGGCACTAAACAGCCAAGTCAGTTTGAAACTGAACGGGTCAGTCAAGATACACATGGCCGAGTGCTTCAAATTCTTATATCTCATAACGGCCAAGTCCAAGAAGTTATAATAAATCAATTTCATATATAGAAAAATAATTAGTCCATTGGAACAAACATCCCATCCATCTCATGTGTGTAAAATGTTATGATTTAAAACCAATTTTCAAGAGGATTATTCAGTTTTTTGTATCTCCTGTAAAATTAGTGTTTTTAATTTTAGACTTGGCCATTTGTGCCCAATACCATCGATATGGAAATGGCAACAGTTCTAAATAGTAGAGAAAAAGGGATGGAAAATCCATAACAAGAATCTACCTTCGAAAGGCCACCCTATATTGTCTTTCCATAACTTCTTGGCTTCCTCTGCCGTGTCAGTGGTCAACTCTACTGTGTAATTTGGGAAGCACAGAGCAGCTGAGGATGCAGCAGCAATGCCAGCGTAGATCACCTTCCTCATAATGCCTCCTTGAAACGCAACAGAGTGAATGGAAAAGGTTGTGAACATAAAGAAAAACAGCTCCATGATAGATTTAAAATAACATGACTTTATATAAAACAAGAATAAAGTTTAAAATTAAAATATATTTCCAACCAAATCTTGACGTTAATTAATGATACTCATTCAAATGAACACTTCTGATTGAAATGAATGTGTATTAAAAATAATTTGTTTTTAATCTCATATAATAAAAAAATAGACTATTTCATGAGCAAAATTTAGACTGAGCTAATCTCAGGAACGACAATGATTTCAAACATCAAATTGCACATGGCCTATCTAGAATTATGGCAACAGCTGTTATACCTTTTACTCCTGCCATTTGAGTCTTGAATTATTTATACGAATGAAGGCAGCCATGAAGACTTGAAGCCGCTTCTACCAAACGACCGTAGTAAATAAATGAAAGGAAGTCAATGTAATTATATCAGTTTGAGTCATTTAGCGCCAAATGCCTGTTCCTAATAATATTTGACGATTTGGTGACTAGGTTTTGCAGATTCATCATTCTATAACTTTATAAATGCATTTAGTGGTTTAAAGACGTGTTGTTACGAAGACACATTAAATCCTTGAGACACCATTTTGGCCATTTTCTTCAAAGAATTTTGGCCGTACATTTAATAAAATATTGTCATCTAATAGACCAATGTGATTCAAACGTTCACAGTTTTCGCCCACTAGCCCATGTTTGTGTAAATTACTAGCCTATTGTAATTGTATTCTTGATGGGTAAGCGGAAGCAAAGCCTTAGCTACCATACTCGAAATGCCAAGCTAATACGAAAAGTACAGTCAAATTCCTGTACCTGTAACAATGTTGACAATGACGTAGATCTAGAATCAATGCCAGATCTAGCTCTAGATAATGAAAACAACATAAATCTAGATCTAGAAGCAAGAACAAAGTGAAAATGTGACGTTCTGTCAACTTCACGTTACAATGTTGACAATGATGTACATCTAGATCTAGAATCTAGACCAGATCTAGTATCTAGATAATAATACAGAAGCAAGAGCAGATTCTCTAGATCTAGACCAATACTTGGTCCAATCCCTGCATGAGGTAGACTTCGAAATACGTTGTTATAGGAATGAGGCTTTGATTCAAAACCAAATAAATCTAGATCTAGACACAGCTCATCAAGACCTGCTTATAGATCAAGAGAATGCTATAGATCTAGATCATTTCCCTAATGTACAGAGACAAGGTAGACAAGGCCTACATGAAACAGCTCTTAGATCTACAGTCTACAGTTATGACCTACTTCACTACGATATGAAATGTTTTTTTTTCCTAATGGATACGATGGTTGGAGAATACAAATACCTTTCAATGGGAAACTGTTTTTCATCGATTTTTAACTATTCATAGATTTGGATTCATATAGATCTCTAGCATGTTTATCCATTTTGTAAACGGGTTGCTGCACTAGTTATTTAGGAATTTTTAAAGAAAATATGTCATACAGAATGTTACTGGTCCTCCAAATATTGTCAATTGAATTAGCCATGACACACTACACTGTTTACCATGGTTACATTGAAGAGGACTTGTTACACTGAGGAAAAATGTCTAAAAGACTATGTAATACATTTCACAGTGAAATTTCAAGTTGAATTGATGGATAACCTGAATTTGTGGCAGAAGAAATGTTATAATTTTTTATCAAAGATAACATGCAATAACTGATCAATTTTGGCAATGCACAAGTCGCAAATGGTCTTTAGGTATCTAAAGGTATTAAAATGTGTTCTTGTGACAGAACCTGTCTAGCACATAGCACATGTGACATACCTCTATATCCTAAAACTACTCCGCCCATTGTTGCCACTGAGATGAAACAAACACGGGAAGTTCACCTGGGTGTGTTTGTACATAGTTGAGAGTCGCTGTAAAGAGAAAGACAAAAAACCTCAAATAAATCTATTGTACATTGCAGTTACATGAACATGAATGTGGTGTGGAAAAATCTCATAACATTTTATTATTATTACTATCATTATTATTATCATCATCTTTATTATCATATGATGCTTTTGTGCTTTATAACTTTGGTTGAATTTTTTACTATTGTACATTAAAGTTGGAGGATCAAAGTTAAAAAATAATACACCTTATGAAAATGCCATTTACAACAACAAAATATCATGCCTTAAATATTTACAGTTTAATTCCCTTAATCTATTTTAACCCTTTTCAAACTTTCACACTTATTTGAATATTGTGTATAAATTTTCTTTAAGTCCCACTTTCACATGAAGATGCATTTCGCACATTTTATGGGTACGATATTACTACCTTGCCAAGGTTCAATACAGCATGATTTCAATAATTAACAGTCTTGATTATAAAAGATTTCAATAATTAACAGTCTACCCATATCCTTAAAAAGTAAATATACTAAGTTCCTTCTGATTTGATTTTACCCATATACTATAGCATGAGGCGCAATTTTGATTTGATTTTACCCATATACTATAGCATGAGGCGCAATTTTTTTGATTTGATTTTACCCATATACTATAGCATGAGGTGCAATTTTGATTTGATTTGATACTTTACCAATTTTGATTATCCATATATACTATAGCATGAGGCGCAATTTTGATTTGATTTTACCTATATACTATAGCATGAGATTTTAATTTTGATTTTATTTGATTTTACCCATTTACTATAGCATGAGGTGCAATTTTGATTTGATTTTACCCATTTACTATAGCATGAGGCGCCATTTTGATTGATTTTACCCATATACTATAGCATCAACTATAGCATTGCAATTTTGATTTTTACCCATTTACTATAGCATGAGGTGCAATTTTGATTTGATTTCATTTTACCCATTTACTATAGCATGATTTGATTTTACCATTTACTTTTGATTTTGATTTTACCCATATACTATAGCATGAGGCGCAATTTTGATTTGATTTTACCCATTTACTATAGCATGAGGCGCAATTTTGATTTGATTTCGATTTTACCCATATATACTATAGCATGAGGCACAATTTTGATTTGATTTGATTTTACCCATATCCTATAGCATGAGGCGCAATTTTGATTTGATTTGATTTTACCCATATACTATAGCATGAGGCGCAATTTTGATTTGATTTGATTTTTAGATTTACCCATATACTATAGCATGAGGCACAATTCTGATTTGATTTGATTTTACCCATATACTATAGCATGAGGATCAACTTTGATTTGATTTTACCCATTTACTATAGCATGAGGATCAACTTTCAATTGATTTGATTTTACCCATTTACTATAGCATGAGGCAACTTTGATTTGATTTATCCATATACTATAGCATGGGTAGCAACTTTGATTTGATTTATCCATATACTATAGCATGAGGATTTGATTTGATTTTTACCCATATACTATTGATTTGATTTGATTTTATCCATATACTATAGCATGGGTGGCAACTTTGATTTGATTTATCCATATACTATAGCATGGCAACTTTGATTTGATTTATCCATATACTATAGCATGGGTGGCAACTTTGATTTGATTTATCCATATACTATAGCATGGGTGGCAACTTTGATTTGATTTATCCATATACTATAGCAGCAACTTTGATTTGATTTATCCATATACTATAGCATGAGTGGCAACTTTGATTTGATTTGATTTTACCCATATACTATAGCATGGGTGGCAACTTTGATGTGATTTTACCCATATACTATAGCATGGGTGGCAACTTTGATTTGATTTTACCCATATACTATAGCATGAGAGCGCAACTTTGATTTGATGTGATTTTACCCATATACTATAGCATGGGTGGCAACTTTGATGTGATTTTACCCATATATACTATAGCATGGGTGGCAACTTTGATTTGATTTTACCCATATACTATAGCATGAGGCCAACTTTGATTTGATTTGATTTTATCCATATCCACAACTAAAGTAATCTCAGGTTCTTGGTAGGATTTTTAATTTTTCCTGGCCTACCCTGTAAACAAACATGGGATCTTTAACGTGCACAGTGTTGTGATCCCTTTTTAGTGTACATATCAAACGGGTAGGTGTCGATCCACCCACCTGGACCAGGGGGGAAGTGGGTTTTGCTTGAAATCTGGGGACCTATGACAGACTTGCACCCTGTCCAGCAGGGAATTTCCATCAGGGGTTATATAAACAGAAAGAAGCTCAAGCTTTATGGGCCATGCATCCATCAGGGGTTATATAAACAGAAAGGTACTCCAGTTTTATAGGCTATGCATGACGGCTTTATTTTATTATAATAATTATATATTTGTTTAATTGTTTATTCATATCTGCCAACCTTTTCAAATTGAAAAACAGACTCTGAATGCACCAACTAATTCTTACTTGAACAACAACCTGTAATAATATTTCAGAAAACATTGAAAATTTGACTTGAATAATCCCCTTCAAGGAAAATAATAACAAACATCTGGCCTTTCAAGCGAAATGTGACGGTATTTTTGTCAACTCAGATTTGCATCTCTTGACTTTCACCCCAATTTTTCTGAGTCCCTACCCTTAACTTAAGTTTTCTTGAAAAAGAATACTGTCAATTGAGTTAATCCTCAAATACGTGTTTTTCAGGGTAAATACAGACTTACAGACTCAAAGCCAAAAAGTATGTACTAAAAAAAACGTTTTAACGTACTGGTTGGCAGAGCTATATTTATTCATTCATGCATGAGATCATTCCTACTTTTGACTTACTTTTCGAATGATCAACTCCATTTTCAACGTTTGTTTTCACCATCTCATAAGAACTCTGGAAACAATAATTGTTTTTGCATTCCGCATAAAGACTTTCATTTCATGTTCAGTCTGTAGGGTAGTGACTTAATAATGACATTGTCACGGGCTTTGTTTTGAATTTGTTTGAGATACAGAGTGAACATTCATGTATCTATTGTATACTTTCCACCCATACATAAGTATATAAAAAAAAGTGCTCTTCACTTAATTTTACAATCTCTTTTCATATTTTAATGATAAGTTTTACAAAAACTTTAAACTTTCAGGGCTTCTACTGGACTTCCTTGGTATTTATGAAAAACAAATCAAAAGACACTGATGATTTTATGAAAAGAAATATCTTACACCTAAAATAACTGCAAGGATGAGATAATGTCATGGAAAATGTTAAGCTTTTTAGAGCAGTTTCTGAATAAAATCACTTGCTGCAGTTTTTAAGGTCTTTTATCAAATTCCTTATAAATTAACTACTACATAAATTTATAGAACTGCCCTGTACTGATAATTTGTTATTAATAAATACAATCCATCATCTCACATTGCCTAAAAATGTTATACAGGAACATTTGAGCAGTTAGAAAAACTGTTCAAAAATATTACTTACTTGAAAGCTTTTACAAAAATCCATGACTGCTGATCTTATAGAAGAAATCTGTTTTTCAATTGCATTGGGATCATAGACCTCCACATTTTCTTCCTCTGAGTTTTTCTTGGCGGTCTCGTACATAGGAAGCTTAAAAGATTTCAAATGCAAGGTGAAAATATGAAATCCCTTTTTTTTATAAAACTGCTCCAGGAGAGAATTGGTCTAGACATGTGAACTCAAAGTAAAAATAAAACTTTATTTTTACAATCATAGCCAAGTTACTTTTACGCAACAAACACCCAGGAGAATATGAACAACATGCAAACATTGGGATAAAGGGAATTTACACTGACACTCAAATAATAATAATAATAATAATAATAATAAATAACTATTATAGACAAACTTCAAAACAATCTAAGAAAAATATGCTGTGAGAAAAAAAAAATGGTAAATAGGTCTGTATCGGTTTAATATCACAGTCAATGTATTATGATGTGGGTGTATGGTAAGTTATTGGACAGATTTAGCATGTGTGTGAGATATAGTCCTTGGAAAATACAAAACATACATCAGCACTTTTATATGTAGGCCCAACTTACGTCACATGCTCTTATCAAACGCCGCTTCCTTCCACTAATCCATCCTGACTAGCAGCTGATACTGTGCCAGCGAAACCAATGAGAGGCACGGACCCAGCAGTAAGGACTGTGACTTTCACAACTCTGTCTTGAGTCTGTGGAACATAAAAGTCATAAAAAAGAAAATGAACTGATAAATCACTACTAGTTAGAATGTATGGCTAAGAGGTAAGGGATTATGGATATGAAGGGTGGGGGTCCAGGGTAAGGGATTGTGGATAAATTTTTTTCCATGTCACTTCTGAAAAGTTGATACCAAAAACAAGTGAAAAATTGACTCACATTCTTTTGCGCTACTAAACTGTAAATTTAATGATCTATCACCTAGATCTAGTAGTAGTAGTAGTAGTAGAAGAAGTAGAAGTCATAGTAGAAGTAGCATAGTAGTAGTAGCAGTAGTTAGTAGTAGTAGTAGTAGTAGTTAGTAGTAGTAGTAGTAGTAGTAGTAGTAGTAGTAGTAGTAGTAGTAGTAGTAGTAGTAGAAATAGCAGTAGATCAAGACCAACATGCAAAACCTTGAATAAACTCGACCAAGTCGACAACTTTAGATACCTAGGCACCATCATAACATCAGATGGAAGGAGCAACACAGAGATAAAGGCAAGAATAAATCAAACAAAAACTCAGTTTTAATTTTTTCTTCTTCATAATAGCTGACCAACTCAAGGTGTGTTTCTTGTTGGCAGGGAATTACAACAAGAATAATAATATGGACCCCATTACAGGTTCTGTTTCCCAGTTTCATCATCTTTAGCATCGCCACCTAGTATTTTTGCACTATTAGCGTGCTACTCTGCAAGTTACAATATAGGGAGACGACTGACGTGGGAACACATTTGGTAACGTAGATTTACTGCACAAGGCAACATGGCACCTACTTTTTATCGTCTTGTCTCTGATGGGACTAGGTGTCGATCCACCTACCTGGACCGGGGGAGTAGATTTTAATCGAAAAGAATCGAGAAAAGTGTTCAACCGTTGGCATGGATCGAACCCACTACCTTTCGGTTGAGAGGCCGACATCCTGTCTCTGGATTACCGAGTCCCCAAGTAGTAAGTAGTGGTATAACTAGACCTAGATCCAATAGTAGTAAATCTAGAGGTGGTAGTAGTAGTAGTAGCAGTAGTAGTAGTAGTAGTAGTAGTAGTAGTAGTAGTAGTAGTAGTAGTAGTAGTAGTAGTAGTAGTAGTAGTAGTAGTAGTAGTAGTAGTAGTAGTAGTAGAAGTAATAGAAGTAGTAGTCGTAGAAGTAATAGCTCTTGTAAAAGATGGTATATGTTTGAAAAAAAAATATCAAGAATCAAAATCTATTCCCTTTTATACTTTAAAAAAAATCATCAATAACTCAATGAAGGACAAACTTACGAGCGCCGCCATCTTGTTACTGATCTTCTATATGGTCGTAGAATGAATTTTTCGGAAATGTTCGCGAACGAACCAGTGACAACGAAAAAGTGACAACAAAAAGATCAGAACTGACAATATTATTTTTAACCGGGTTGGGTTTTGTTGTGTGCAGTTTGTTTTTTTGGGGGGTGTTTTTAAATTTATTTAATTTTCTTTCCTTCTTTATTTATTTTTTCATCCAGAGATCTATGTTATGTTCGTATCAATTACCACGTCTCTCTCTCTCTCTCTCTCTCTCTCTCTCTCTCTCTCTCTCTCTCTCTCTCTCTCTCTCTCTCTCTCTCTCTCTCTCTCTCTCTCTCTCTCTCTCTCTCTCTCTCTCTCTCTCTCTCTCTCTCTCTCTCTCTCTCTCTCTCTCTCTCTCTCTCTCTCTCTCTCTCTCTCTCTCTCTCTCTCTCTCTCTCTCTCTCTCTCTCTCTCTCTCTCTCTCTCTCTCTCTCTCTCTCTCTCTCTCTCTCTCTCTCTCTCTCTCTCTCTCCTCTCTGGCCCCTCTCTCTCCCTCTCTCTCTCTCCCTCCTCTCCTCTCCTCTCCCTCACTCTCTCTCTCACTTTCTCTCTTGAATATTTTATTTCAGATGCCTGTACTCTATTGTATTCTCTACTGTCTAAGGTCCAGGTTTCGCTGACATAGAGGGAGTAGGACACTAAATTGCGTTGTATACTACCATTTTGGTTTTTGTTGACAATTTTTGTTTACCTACAACTACAAGTGCCTTTCCTAGATGGTTATATATTGCACTTGCCTTTGGATTCTCTGGCCGAGTTCTTCTCTGTTTTCCCTCTGAGTAAGTCTGAGTTAATCATTATTCCTATCCTAGATAATTGTAGCTTTGAACTTGTTCTAAATTCTCCTGCCCAATTTAAGATTTTGTGTTTTAGCTTCCCTCGTTACTTGCATTGGTTTGGTTTTATTTGCATCTACTCTCATTCCTTTTTTATTTAATTCATAGTTCATCATGTTGATGTTCAATTGAAGATCACTGTCTGAATTTCCAAACTTTCTTCATTTTTAAGGATGTCTTTGCGACTGAATCTATAAATGTCATAAACAAAAGAAGACTTAGGTTACAACCCTGACCTACTCCTATATCTACATTAAATTCTGCAGATATTTTACAAGCTACACTTGCTGCACATGTTGGTTTATTGTAAAAACTTGTAATGGCTTCTAGTACTTCTATTAAATTTGCTCTACATTGTGTTCTTTTAAGGAATGCCATAGTTCGTCCCTCCTACAGTATCAAATGCCTTTTCTAAGCCAATAAAACACAGGGGCAAGTCAATGTTTCTCTCAAGGAATTTTTCTATTATTTGCCTAATTGTAAACATGTGGTCTTGTACACTTCTTCCTGGTCTAAATCCACTCTGATATTCTTCAATCTGATCCTCTTCTCTTTTCCTTAGTCTCATTTCCAGTATTCTGGCATACACTTTTCCTGGTACGCTAAGAAGTGACATCCTTCTATAGTTTGAGCATTCCATAGTTGATCCTTTCTTATGTATTGGTACTACCGTTTCATTTTTTCCAGTCGTCTGGCACCTGTTTGGACTTCCATGCTTGTTGGCATATTGCATGTAGTAGTTTGTCTGTCTCTCTTTCTCTACCTTGGTTTTTAATCATTTCTGGATAAACGTAATCTCCTCCTGGGGCCTTTCCTAATTTCACTTTTCTTATAGCTGTTTGGATTTCTTCCATTAATATACATGTATCTTCATCTTCAGCTGTCTCCTCTGGATTAGGCGTTACTCTTACTTATTGATCTTTAATCCTTGTTTCATATGTTCTGGAAGAATTATGTAATTGTTGGAAATACTTTCTCCGTGTTTTTGTGATTTGGCTGTCTTCTTTCATTATTTCTCCTTTGGCATTCTTAAATTGTCGTATTGGGCATGCTTTGGTCTTTCTCATGCTCTTTATTGCCCCCCCCCCCCAGAACAGCTTTTGATCTATTTGGTCTTTGTCCAAACTCTTGCCATTGTATCTGTTTTTGCTTTCTAACTTTCTCTTCTGCGATAGTTCTTTTTATTCTCGTAATCTATCCTATCCTCTGGGCTCTTTGTTCTATAGTTTGAGCATTCCATAGTTGATCATTTCTTATGTATTGGTACTACTGTTCCCTTTTCCCAGTCGTTTGGCACCTGTTTGGACTTCCATGCTTGTTGGCATATTGCATGTAATAGTTTGTCTGCCTCTCTCCCTTGGTTTTTAATCATATCTGTATAAACTTGATCTGCTCCTGGGGCTTTTCCTAATTTCACTTTTCTTATAGCTGTTTGGATTTCTTCCATTGATATATTTACATCCTCAGCTGTCTCCTCTGGATTACTTGATACTGTTACAAATTGATTTTTACTCCTTGTTTCATATGTTCTGGAGGGATTATGTAATTGGTGAAAATGTTTTCTCCATGTTTCCATGATTTCGCTGTCTTCTTTCATTATTTCTCCTTTGCCAATTTTCTTCTATTGTGCTATTATTCAGATCCGTCTGCCTTTCACTGATAAATCTTCTTCTTTTTTTATCCTGTATTGGTTTATCTGTTTTCTATTGGTTTATTTAGTTCCTCTATTTTGAGTTAAGTAGTTTTTCTTCTCTTTCCTTTTCTGTTTGTTTCCTTCAGTCAGTAATCTCATTTTGGCAATCACTAAGTGATGATCACTACATATTTCTGCTCCTCTGTTTACTCTTGCATTCAATGTACTGTAAAAAAAAAAAAAAGAAGGGAGCTGCTAATTATTTTATCATTGATTTTTCACACCTGTATCCATTTACTCTTGTATATTTGTGGATATCTTTATGAGGAAAAAAGATGTTGGCTATTTTCATGTTATTCTTTAGGGGGAAATACATTAGTTTCTGTCCATTTGGATAATTGTTGTCTCTCCTCATTACCTATTACTACTCCTGACGTTTGTAAATTGTTGCCTACTTTAGCGTTTAAATCTCCTAAAAGCATTAGTTCCTGTTTGTGTTTAAGATTCTCTGCAGCTATTTGTAAATCGTTTTCGACGGTATCTTTTTCTTCTTTAGTCGCGTCTTTGTTTGGTCCATAAGCTATTAATAATCTAATTTCTCTCCCTTTTGGTTTAATATTTACCTCTAATAGCAGTGAGCTTATAAATTTCCAACTTTCTAGTAGCTTTTCATGCCTTTTATGCACTAAGAGGCCTACTTCTGCTCTAGCTCTGTTTTTGATATTCTCCTGAGAAGATAAAAGTATGATTTAGTCCTACATTTTCTATTCCTTGTCCTTTTTCTTTGTTTCTGTAATGGCCAAAATGTCTACTTTGAATTTTTCCATTTCTTCAACTATTTCTACCTCTTTTCCATTTGTTGCCCTAATATTCAATGTTCCATTAATCACAGTTCGTGTTTGTTTCCATGTTCGCCGTTGAACTGTCAAGCCGGGTATATTGTATTTATTTCTCTGAATCAGTTGGGTTTTGGATAAGCAAGGGATTAGCCCACTGTACCCTAGGTAGATGGTGGGGCTGCCACATTGAGCCCCTCTGTCAGGCCTTGTTATTTTCTGTCAGTCGTCAGGGTGAACTCCCTTGGCCTCTGGTCACACAAGACCAGAATGCAAGGCAGCAGGTTGTTATTTTATGTCAGGGTGAACTCCCTTAGCCCTTGATCAGCCAAGACCGGCCTGCAAAGCAGCAGGTTGTTTTCTGTCAGAGTTAACTCCCTTAGCCTTTGGTCAGCCAAGACCCGTCTGCAATGCAACAGGAGACTCGTGGAGGGCGGGATCGTCCACCCCCACCCCCCCCATACAGGTGATTACCTGTCCACTGCCCAGATTAAAACTTTTGCTGGCCCAATATCCCTTCGACAGCCTCTATGGCATCCCCATCACTGTCATACTTCCTACGCTTGGGTGGTCGACACTGTCACTACTGTCAGATTTGTATGCACTGTGCTACCATTCTCAATAGCATCTACGTAGACTTCTCGGAGACCATTTTGAGACCGGTGGTATCCCCTGGAAACTGATTCTGATGCATCAGCTCGGGTAGACCATCGAGTTTCCGATAGGTGGTTTGGAACAAAGCATTCAGATTTCTTTTAAAATGGGTCATCAGCACAACCCCACGATGCCTGGTGCTACAAAGAATGTATACAGGCGCTGCAATATTTTTTTAGAAATGAGAAAATGCTTCAGCGCAACGATCCACAGCTGACTGACCAACTAGATTCAAAGAGAAGGCAGCGTAAGGAAAATGAAACAGTCCAATAAACTATTCTTCTGTCCTTTTTTTCAAGATTCGCTTCACGCCAGTGTAAGTACCAGACATATTGATGGCATTATCATAATATGTCTGACCACGGTAATTTTCAAAGTTGATATCCTGATCTCACGCATATTAAAGCAGACTATCAGCAAGACTGCTCTGTGTGACTGGAGATACTGTTGAATTTTGGAAAACGTTCCACAGGTTGGTGATCTATCATATGGACAGCGAAGAATTATGGTTAGCTGGTCTGTATGGGCTGATGTCTGGAGTGGAATCCACTAGAACGGAGAAATACCACGATATAGCAATATACATCCTTGATGAAAACATGACTTGTTTAACCATCATAAATAGCTATTGATTCCTCGCAGATTGTTTTTGACATCTGTGATTGACATTATTATTATTATGGATGTGCTGCGACGAACATTGATCCCTTTGTCCTATCAACTCCAAGATTCCCAAATAATTATCATTGTCTCTGAGGAAAACAATATCATTACTACCTCGAAGAGCCAGACCTCTCTCACAGAAAAAAATAACTACTGCAAAGCAAGGTAACAGAACATTTTGTTTTCCAATAGCTGCGTTGCTCAGCATATTAATATTACGATGCAATTGCTCATCAAGGTGAAGAAGGACGCCGTTTATTTACATAAAGATAGAAGAAAGTATTTTTGTCATCACCTGATTAGTATCTTTGCCTACCTTTTTGGCTTTTATGGCAGAACAAAGTTTGTTGCTAACCATGCCACTGTTTTCCTTGCCCGTGGGCTCATCTTGAATTGGAAACAGCCTGTGGGATATTTTCTATCAAGTGGTCCCATCAAAAGTGTCATGCTGAAGCTTTTCGTTGGGGGTTGTGTCCGAAGACTGTTAGAAGTTGGATTGGACGTCAGGTGTCTTGTAGTTGTAGCCGACCAAGGATCAAACAGCTGGAAAGCTCTAAAGGACATTGGTGTTACTGAGGATGCGCCTTTCATCCTGATTGACACCAAGAAAATTCTGATCTTTTTTGACCCACCCCATCTGCTTAAGAACATCAGAAATAACTTGATGAAAGTGAAAGCATATGTACATGTACCTACCTGCTCAATTCGGTTATCAAATGAGTCTAGGGTTATTGGAAGTATTGCTAGTCCCCGTAAATAACTCTTGAAGATACACCAAGTAGAAGCCTGTGATAATCTTTCTAGACACGAACTTCAAAGATGTAATTACATGTACACAATTGTAAAACAGATAGGGCTCAATAACACATGGAGTCAAAGTTCGAGGTAATGTTTGTTGGTAATACCTAAGCAGAACAACAAGATGCCATAAAGATGGAATGTTCACTTGTACTGTGTGTAGTGCTATATGGAAGAACAGCGTTTTAGTTTTATCTTTGCTTGCAATTACGGTGAGTGAAGACAATTTACATGGTTGGCCAATTGATGAAATGTTCCCATACTTATTTTTTTGTTTCTTTTCACCTCTTTGAATTCGCGATGTATTTTCTGATATGTTTATATTAGTAAAATGCACACTTGCGGTCAAGGACAATTCATAATTAGATTTGGCTTTCATTTTGTATTCATACCATTTCATGGGTAGAATTTTTATCTTTATTGTTTGTATGTTTTCGGGGAAAAGTCTCTAAAAGGTAATGATAAAAAAAACGTGTCTCATGTGTGTGGAAGATTGTCAATAATGTCTTGCTTGTTAAAATTCCTAGAATTAATTAATTTTTTACTGATCTCAACATTCATTTTCTTGTTCAAATTGTAAAACAGTAAACTTGTTACCATGCTTTTTTTCTGCTTTTCTCATTCGACTCAGGTGTGAATGAGTATATGTGTACCTAGCTAAAGGCAGCAAAGGATCTTGTCAGAGCGTAAGTGTGAAGTGCCTAACAGGCTGTTGTATTGTACTCTCACTGGAGAGTTGAGAATGAGAGGACTTTGAATGGAATAGCTTGCTGTGGCATAAATTGTGTAAAATGAGTGAGCCTGCATTTATGCAGGGATACAGACTATTTTGTTTCATTGAAAGTTCCCCCATACACCATTTGCGTTGATCTCAGGGTGAATTAAAAGGAAACAGCATGGTGAAAGATAAGTGAAAAAATGAAAAGAAAGAAGTAGGACCTACCAGCAGTCCTGCCAACTACCCGCAACCGGACTATAAATCCATCTTATGAAGTAGGAGGGATTAAATCATTTAAAGGAGTTTTGCCATTGAAAAATAATTTTTAGATTCAATGCATTTAATACAACCTTAGTTACATGTATAAAATTACATTTACAATACAGTCTTTGACACAGTAGTGGTTGGGTTTTTTTTTGTGATACTGAGGAGAAAGGCATAAATAATATGCATTTGAAACCAAACAATGGGCGTGGAGGAGGAAACAGTTAAGTTAAACCAGTCAACAAGTTACAATGTCTTAAAAGATAGTACGCAGCCATTAAAATTATGTTATTCGTTTCAAAGGTAAACACAACCTCTTCTTCATTTCATTGAAATTTACCCCATTCAACATATGCAGTGATCAACGGGAGAATTATGAGGAAACAGCAAGAAGAAAGACATGTAGACGAGAAAAAGGAAAGAAGTAAGATCTACCAGTCGCTCACTGTAAATGAAAGAAGCGACAGAAAAGTACAATTCAAATGGGAATGAATAAATGAAAGGCAGAAATGATAAGAGGCAGAAATGAGAGTAGATAGTTTGTTGATATTTATCTAATCTTTAAGAATGAAGAAAACAAGAATAAAGACTATGATAATTGCATTAAAATACCAAGTCAAAAAGATTTCGTAAAACATACAAAGAAGTATTACTAATCAATAACAAAACAACGAAAAAGAAGTCCATTTCAGATTATGTAAAAAATTTATTTACAAAATTGCTGAGATTTTAATATATACATGGAATGTCAAATAGTAATGGATCATATTAAATGAAATTATTTACACAATGAAATTTTGAAGGCAAATTAAAGTATCAGAGTGTAAAGAGAAGAAAAAAAGGATTGAAGAAAACCAATAGATCTATGTTTTGGTAACAAACTAAAAAAAATTAATGAATGAAAGTAAAGATCATAAATGTGCTTTTAAGACAAAAACAAGTCAAAAGAAAACACACAAAAAACCAAAGAGTCTACAGATAAGAAATGTAATACAAAGATTGCTTTCTTATAAAAGCATGAAAATAATTCTTATGTCTTATGGCTTAAAAGTTATTTATTGTACATTTATTTGTTTTCTCAGCATTTCAAACAGCTTATTCCATTCATTCCATGTGCAAGTACACAATTTATAAGATTTAAAAATAGGGACTTATAAACAAAACATGAATGCAGATGGTATTTCTGAAGGCCAGATCTGAACAAAAGTAACAATCATAACCTTATGTTGAAGCATTAAATATGAGGTCATTTTCATTCCCCTTTGAATTTTTCATTTAAACCTTGTTTCCCATTATCTCACTATAGACACGAGGCGAAAGGGGTAGCAGAAAAGAGAGAGAGAGAGAGAGAGAGAGAGAGAGAGAGAGAGAGAGAGAGAGAGAGAGAGAGAGAGAGAGAGAGAGAGAGAGAAACAGACTGAATGTATGTGTTGGTTTCCAGTCTGTTTGTTGTTTTTAGCTGAAATAAACATAAGTCTATGTTTAAGACAGCACAAAAACATAGTCACAGCATGTTTTAAACAACAGCTATTTATTGGTTCCCCTGTTCTGCTCTCAAATGTATCAATGTCAAATTGTCAACTTCTTTCCAACTGTTAATTGGTCAAATGACATCAAATATTTTGGTTGAAAATTGGTATTAAAAAGGAAAAAATTTCAATGTATTGCAAATAAAGCTTTAGAGCCAGTTGCCTGTACAAGTGTAGCATGGAATGTTCACAAAACAGCTTCAATTAAATAAACTCCAAGGAAACGTCTCCTATAATACCAAAATTATTTTTAAATGGTAAAGACAAACGCTTCACTAATTTTATAAGTAAGACTTTGTAAGAATCAAACCACTTTCAAGAAGAAAAAAAAAAAATAGTTATAGTTCATACGTGGCAAAATATTGTTCAACATGTTTTCACCAAACTTTTAAAATGTTAATTATGAAGAGAAAATTTTGTTCGAAACCAATGCTGTTTGTTTCCTTGGGTTTTTTTCATGTTTAACGTAAGTTACATCTGTCCACAGATATCAATGATTTATTTTAAGCCCTGCCAATAAATTTTGCCTCATATAAATCAGAAACCACTGAGCAGGCCACAGTTTGGAGTCAAGGTTGACTGATCGAAAGCCTCGCATGAAACTCACTGAGTTTTAAATTTCCAAAAAATTACCACATCACATAGTTGATAATCAAATCGGGGTTATCCAATCAGTCATAGTCATATTATTCACCTAGTTTCTCAAATTGTGGCTGACTTTCAACAGTAAATGAATGAGATTATTTACTTACAGGGCATCTAAAGCTATCAAAAGTTCTTGAAACAATATGCACTCACACAGCAAATTTGACCAATGCAAATAGTACATGTCTAGCCCTTTATTGAAAAAACATATATATAAACATCAAAACATATGTAACTGTAAATAAGAGCAAATTTAATTTGATATACCTATAACAGGCACCATTTACGCTGACGGGCAACTGCATACAAAATAGATTTTAGAAAATAAATGAACATGCACAATAACAAAAAAGAAAACAACACTGAGGAGAAGAAAAGAAAAAAAGAAATCAGGATCACAGGGCAGTCGTTATCATTGCAAAAAATCCAGGTAAATTTTTGCTTGCCCACACCCAAGGTCTGAACCCTAACCATACCATTGCAAGTCAAGAACTGCATGCTGATGGAGAGATATGAAACATAATCAGAGTTCAGCTGCCACTCCAATCAAAGAGCTAGACATGGGAACAATTATGAGAGCCTTTAAAAATCCTAGTTATAAAAAAAAGCTTCGTTTTTTAAGGAAAAGTGCAAGGGATTGGTAATATTAGTAATAAAAATAGCTCATGTGAACAAACCATGTAGTCTACAAATGCAAATAAGAAAAAAAGACGACATGACCCTGACCTCTAAACTCCAAACTAAAGTGTTTAAATTAAGAAGGGAGAATATGACAAAAAAGAAAGAAAAAGAAAGAAAAGAAAGAGCTAAAAACAACCCACAAAAAAATAACAAAATTAAAAAGAAAACAACCCCAGCAACAACTACTCTGTACTATAAGTATAACCATTCATACTTTTATGCCAACAAACATGGAAAACTCATTCAAACAAATGATTCGGCAGGGCGTGTGCTCTGTGAACCAGCTTTCGAAGTCTGTGAACCAGCCGTTGAGTGTGGAGCAGGAGGCAAGCGTTGCTGACTACCATAGAGAGGCGGAGGATCAGTAGGAGTAGGACCATATTTACGGTTGTAATCAGTTCTGTCTTGATGTGCAGCCTGGTGCTGATATTGGCCCGGTCGATAAATCATGCCAGAGCCGTGTGGAGTACGAGGAGGTCCTTGGGGGACCATCGCCATTCCCCCTGTTGTCGCATAGCCTCATCCTGTTTCTCCAATTTACGTTGCCTAGCAACAGTTTCAGCAGCAGAAGTTAATTCTGGATCACCATTTAATTCTTTATCCTATAAAGAGAAAAAAACAACAAACAAACAAACATGTACAGCGCCTGTGTCATCTTACAAGTATCAATAAATAGACACAAAAAACCAGTAGTGACCACAGAAACTTCCACATGAAATGATATGCGCCCATTTCACCTGAGTGGTGTCGGTGGCCGAGCGGATGAGGCTGCCGGACTGGGGATCATGAGGCGAAGCCAGGTCCATCCGTGGGAAAGACATGGAACACGCATTTCCCCCACTCTACCCAGGTGCAAATGGATACAAGCACTAGCTTGGGAGTAAAAACCTGCGTCAGATTAGCGCACTGGCCAAGAGGGGATTATTGCCCACACTATAGAAACCGGGATATGCTCCAGTTCTATGGGCCATGAAGGAACTTTACCATTTCGCCTGAGCTTCATTAGGAAAACTGTGTTCTTGTAACATGAATCATACAACTCTGAATATCTTATTCAATTTAATTTTTAAAACTTGTAATCCTCCCTGAAGGGCAATTATTCATATCCACACAATAAAATTACAAAGCAAAAAATCTAATATAAAGTTTACCATTCACCAGAATCACTGTCCACATACATAGATGAAATTTTAAAAAATTAAAAACCAAAAAAAAAAACTAAAAAATAAATAAAATTTAAAACAAAACGTTATTTTTAAAGAATTAAAAAAACTTTTTTTTAGATTTTATGTTACTTGAATTAAAAGTCTGTTCTTGAAGGCATTGATAATTTAATTAATTTTTAGTGCCGTTTACATGGGCACTGAAAGGTATCGCACCTGATATTTGTGATGTTCCAATTTCTTTAGAGAAAAGAATATAGACTTTCATCGAGCTTATGCTAAATGCAACAGAAGTCACCCATGTTGTCCAAGTAAGCAAATAGAGTAAATTTTCTTGCCCAAGGAAAAAAAGGAAATGCCTGAAGTGGGGCTCAAACCCAGAACCTCTGGATCACAGTGCAATGCCTTTTAACAACTCGGCTTTCCTGTACCCCTGATTAAACCAAAACAATTATCTTAATTTAATGAAAACAAAATAAAACATAGATAATAACAATACCCATGATCTATCATCTGTTGAAATCTTGAATGAGGTACATCTAGAGAGCTTAAAAAAGGCTTTTTAAAAAGTAAAAAATCAGGTTTCTATTGGAAATATACCTTGTAAATGAGAGCAAGGACGAAAAGACTCATCCCTCCAAAAGAGTTGAAGAAGCCTGAGACAACGCACAAGCCATAGCTCCACGACAGGTAGTTCATCCATGGTCTGGGCATCCAGCCAGAGTCATTGCTCATCTCGGCAAACACCAAAGCAATTAAGAAAACCAAGAATGCTGAAAAGATAGAAGTAGTAGTTAGTAGAATGTATGTAAGAGTAAAGTTCCTTCAAGGCCCTTCAGGTCTATAGAGCCGGAGCTTATCCCGGTTTCTATAGCATGAAGCGGAACAAGTGACAATAATCACCTCCAGGCCAGGACGCTAGTCTGACGCAGGACTTTTACTCCCAAGCTAGTGCTTGTACCCATTTGCACCTGGGTAGAGTGGGGAAAATGTGTGTTACGTGTCTTTCCCAAGGAACACAACGTCGGACCTGACTTTGCTAGGATTTGAACTCGTGATTCGATGAGAATATATGTAATGGTTGAAATCATGTGCACAATAAACTGTTGTAAGGTACATCGATAGATACAAATTGAAATACAGATATAGAGAGTTTGTTTCATTGAAACATTACATGGTCACAGCATGTGAAATGAAACGTCCCAAAAAGATGCCAAACATCACAAGAAGAGACAAACAAAGAAATGAAGGCATAAGACAACAGGTGAGCATCAAATCAAACATGCAAAATGCAATGGGTTGAATTGATGAGAGACAACAAATCAAATAGGTCGGACACGTCACAACTGCCAGCCTCAAAGTGTCAAAGGCCTACCACAACATAAAAATTAACAGACTCAAAGCAAGGGAAAAATGGATCGACAGAGAAAGAAAACATATCGGTCCAAAAGGCAACACACCTGGCTCAGAGAGAGATCAAATCCAGATGATAAAAACAACAATGTTTAAATAGCATATATCCTTTGCCAAAGTCTGGTATAAAGTATAGTTTTGCTAAAGGATTAGAGCAGAGCCACAATTATCTTACAAATAAATCACATTTGGAGAAGATCATATCAAAACCATCAAGATTGTTAGATCTAGAAGAAACAGAGGTTTATATTTCTATACTATAATCAAAAGAGTGACCCCCCCCCCCCAGCAATGAATGTTAAACAAATGGAACATGATGTATGTTTACTAAATATTTAAAATATAAACACAATGATAAATACAAATAAGTTTCAAGTTTTTAAATGTCTCCAAAAAGATTTTTGACTGAACACATATATATATCGATGGTGAAATTCGCAAACTGTGTAAGTCCAATTTTGGATGTTTGAGAACATCAAAGAAGATGGTGCTGTACTTTTTAATCTATTTTCAGACATACATCATTTGCAAGTGTCAAAAACCAGACCCAATAGGGATACACTGATTGGTCATATATGGCTATAATTATCGATTTCTATTGGTTCTTGTGCCACAGAATTCTAACTAGACGAAGCATAGGGGATTCATGATGTTAAAAAAGAAAAGAAAAAAAGGTGTTACTAATTTCAGACTTACACGGTTTGCGACTTTCATTACATTCCTT
>JAXRKP010000161.1:107500-145000 GCA_037039925.1 Doris montereyensis
AACGCAAAGAAATTCAACTTTCACGGAAGGAAACAAATGTCAGGACAGGGCAGCCTGGAGAAAGATCATTTGGGCATCTAAAACCCATTCACTGGAAGGTAGAATGGGAGCTGATAAAGAAAGAAAGAGATTTAACCCTTTTACGGCTAACTTGCCGGCTGACCTCAATATCGATCGATAATTTCTGTTCTGCTGTGTACAAGGCTTCCGCACGTGGGTAACCGATAGTTTTTTCTCTCCCGCTGACGAGGCTGCCGCTTGACTATGACATACCTGTGATTATTGTGATTGTTTTGATCTTCGTTGAATAAGGTGACATAGCTGGGCAATTCATTTTGTTATTGTTATTGTCATCGTGTTTATATTGCATTGTTTACTAACAATAACATAACATCTATTGCAGCCTACTTTTATTAAACATGAAAAGGAATAATACTGCAGTTGGTCCATTGCTAATGAAGAGGAATATGAAAGGTATAATACTAATAGATAGAAAACAGTAAGGACCGAGAAATCTTCAGTGTGCCCATCCTTCATAACCAACAAAGAGACAGAAACAAATAAACACTAAACAATGCTGGACGAAACTAATAGAGCCATTGGTGCAATTACCCATCGTGCAATGTTCATCAACAGAGCAAGCCTCATAACAACAGTAGACAAAAGAAAAAGAAAACAAAACAGAACTGCCATAAGAGAGACGGAGAGAGAGAAGGGAGGGATAGAGAAAGAGGAAAGGAGACATAAAGAGAACGAGGAAGATAAAGAAAGTGAAAGACGAATAGAGAGGACAGAGAGAATGAGAGAGACAGACATACAGAGAGAGGTGAGGTAACATAGAGGGAGGGGGGCGGGGGGGACACGTGGGCTGCATGGTCAGGGCTTTACTCCAGTCATTCAATAATAGCATGGCTGGCTGTGTCAAATTTTATGTAATAGAGTTTCAGTGAACAACATTTATCTTCATTTCTAAAGGAATTTTATTCATTCTCACATCTAAATAAAGTGATGGAACTATAATACTAGAGGAAATGCCTTAACCGCCTTTCGCTAATCCCATGATCGAGTCCAGTGTGCATATGTTACACATTCCCATGATGAAAGAAACCCTGGTTTATTGCTTTCACAATAGTGTGTATCGCCCCAGCTGCGGCAATGCGCTCTATCCCAGACCTAACACCTCCTCAGCTACATGCTTTTGAAAACTCCCTCCCTACCCTCCTGTGTGTTGTTGTATCTCTTTATAAGAAATATATTGAGTGTGTGTTAGAAGAATAGACCTTCTCGGTTTGTGGCGTGGGTTGATCATCATAGTTGGTCATAAGAGGTATTCCCAAAACCCGTCTTTGAGTGCACTGCAGTTCCAGCGGCATGCAAAGATACGAGATCCGCCTGAAAAGGGTTAACAGTCGATCATGATTTTCAAATGTTATGCAATACACATATATATTTTGAGAGAAATAACTACTCTTATTTTCCCTCTTTTCTCCAGCATGGTTCTTGGCCATCCAGATCATGATCACTCGGCTTTATGCTCCACATGGTGGCAGTGGTGTTGAACAGCGTCTACTATGTGCGCTGGTTTCCAAAGGAAAAGGAAGGGAAATACGTCCTGATAAACATGATACTCATGGGCCTTGCTGGTAAAACATAATTTTTCTTTTGATTTTTAGTTTTCTCTAATGGTATGAGGTTGGGTGTTTGAGGAAAATCTAAAAGTCAGTAAATTATACAACTACTGTATATTTCATTTGTCAATGTCTCACTTTAAAAAGAATCTGTCGTGTCATGGTTCATAATTTTTTGTTATAAACTGCTAATAACAAGATAATTTTTTTATTTGCTAAGAAAGTGCTTCAACTTCAGGAAATTTTAGACTAATTCCTCCACTTTTTGCTATAAATTAAAGATTCTTCCTCTCATCTTTCCTACCTGAATTTCACTGAATGTTCATATTAAGACTTCAATTTCAATATTATGGAGATTCCTATTCATTATATGCTGCCATAAAAAATTTAGAAACTTAATACATACTTAAATACATTACATAATTTAAACTTTTAGTCATGTGTTATTTTAATCGTTGAATTTATTCTGTGTCATGTCAAATTACATTTGTTTTTGAACATACACTTTTCAGAAAGCTGCATTCTGTTTGTTTGGGTTTTTTTTCCAGCTTTGTTCATCTCCATTTCAACCACCATCTTTGGAATCAAGGCTGACATTGATCGACAATGGCTGCCAAACCCCGATTCCAACTTCCTTTCATGGTCCTTTGGTTTAGCTGTGCTCTCAGGATTCATGTCTATCTTCTCAACAATGTGTCTTGTAGGCGACTACTTATGTATCAAATCCAAGAAGAGAGAGCTAAGAGAGAGACCAAAGATGAAGTTAAGTCTAACCCAAGGATGTGATGAAATTCACATAAAATGAATGACAGAGTGATGTGTCAGATGTGAATGTCTTTCTTGTACAAGTGGTATTCAATTTGACAGCAGTTGTGTTTTGATTTGTTTTGTGATGTCATTCTTCAAGTCTTGTCATATTCATTGTCACATCCTGAACAGCTCAGTAGCAAAGCTTTAACTTGGATATGTAAACTAATTCCCTTTTGTAATACTAAGAGGTATTAGGGATAATTGCAACTTTGGGCTACATCTTGATATGTTCTGATCTAACAGTCAGCTGAACACATAGCAAGCCAGTGACTTTGCAGATAAATGGGAAATAGCTCTAAAAATCAAAATGAAGTCATTTCATAAAATGTGTAATTTTTCTTGATAACCATATTTAAATTTTGACATATGTCAAAGATCATGCAAAAATACCAAGAAATTTAAAATTTTGGTCAAACTGAGCAATCATGGTGTTAGGGAGAACAGGTTTGGACATCTTTCATAACGTTTTTTCTTCTTCCCATATATTTGTATCCAAAGTACATTGCCATTGCCATTTAATGGAAACTTGTCCCACAATGTTGATTATTTGTACTTCATCTGTATATATACACTATCTCATGTTTAGAGAGGTTTGGGAGTGGGGCTAAGGGTTAATTTCTTTTGCTAAGAGTAGGAATAGGAGGGTTCACATGTTATGCTCCAATCTAAACATTTTTGCTATTCTAAAACTGTCGTCATGCGGTAGGATTTTACTTAAGACTGAAATTTTGAATTGTTGTTGTCTATTGCACACAGTGTGACAATATATATGCTGGATCAAATATTGTTCCTCTTGCATTAAAGTCTCAGAACTTTTACTCTTTATAATGATTTGTTTGTCAATGGCGACTGATTAAATTTAATTTTCAGATTCATAGAACCTAAGCTTCAAATGAATTGTAACACTGGGAATATTATTACTATCTTTAATGTCATAATGTCCTTGGAGATACTGGATAACTTAGTTTAGTACCAAGCCCACAAAAGTACCACAGAGCTAACAAAGGGGACAAGAAGTAAGGTCCCTGCTCTGAACACAAGCAACATTGCTTATAAAAAATTTTAAGTTAAAAAAAGTTGTGTGTTTAGGGATATAAGTGAATATGATAAGCAGACTGATTCCCATGTATAAAGAATTATTTCATTGTATCAAGATTTCAATGTGTTACACAAGACAAGATAGCTAGAATGTGACCAACTCATTAGCCACATGTTTTATAGTTGTTGGTTGTAGCTTCTTTTTCTGGGAGGGTTTGGGGGGAGGGGGTTACATTGGGGTGTTAGTAGCTTCAAACCTCACTACTCTTTTTTTTCTCTTCCACTTCTTTGTGACTATTCAATAAATCATTGGCCACTGTACATAAATATCATATATTGCATTCAGTTGTGTACAGCAATCTTCTCATTGTAGTATTCTTGATAATGATTTTAAAAATTTTGTATCATTCTTTTACTATTATTAAAAAGGTGAAATGAGAGTGCTTGTGATGAGATTTGCAGAGACAGAATGCACTTTTACTATCCGCAGAATTTTTTGGTGGAAAAAGTTGTTTTTTTCTTTTATCTTTATTTAAAGTTTTAAAACATTTTGAAGTCTTGAATGAGTGAACGAATGATTGAGATTGAGCACCAGTGTGTATGATTATAATAAAGATTTTAAGAATCTTGGAAGATAAGATACATTCCATTGTAATTATATTTTTATATTTTGATGAATTTCTAATACTTCAATAAATATTTCCATGCCATAGGATAATATTGCTTGACTCTCTTGGTGTTGAAAAAGTAATTTCAAAAGTGTGATGTGTTGTGAGAAAAGACCTTAATTTTGGTACTATGCACAATTAATGTTTCTCAAGTAATCAGCATTTCTATCTTTTAGCCACTTTTATCAGTGGTTGGTTTGTAGTCGCTGCTGGTAAAAGATTAATATGGATTTATAGTCTGTATCTCCACACAAGTGCAGGCTCACCGACTACATCATTTATCAATTTTATTTCATTCAAAGTCCTTCTCAACTCTAATGAGACCAATAGCAGCCTGTTAGGTGTTTCATACTAACACACTGACAATATTTTCTCTACCTACAGCTGGGTATTCATTCACACCTGAGTCCAGTGAAGAAAGCAGATTGAAATACCTTTCTTAAGAATAAGAGTACAACGTGAAAAACTCCTGGGCCAGCAAGCGAAGGGATTTGAACCAACGTAGTAGTGATTTCACTGCACCTCCTCGATGCTGATAGTATATGTCATGATTTTTTCCTTTCATTCTTTTATGTCCCTCAACTTGCTCTTTCTGTTTCTTGTCAATTCATTCTGAGGTAATCTCCACATGATAAACGAAGTACAGTCGACTCTGGTTATATGCAACACGACAGGAGTGACAAAATTGTTGCAATTATGCAAAGTTGTGATAAACCAGATTTTGTCATGGACACAGTATTTAGGGTCATTTCACTACTTGGGAACTAGGTTATAGGTGTTTCGGTTGCAATATAATATTTTTTGCATAAGAAAATGCATGTTAAGTGTCTTCTTACTCTTTTCCCAAGGAGCACAATGTCGGACCTAGCATTAGCATTGACATGAATTCGAACCTGAGAATTCATACTTCATGATCCTAAGTCTGACAGACAGCCTAACCACTAGGCAGCTGACACCACATGGAGATACATGTGCATGTACAGTTATTTTTATTAAAAGAAGTGGTTCATAGCAGGCAGTAGTGACCATTAGTAGTAATAGTAGCAGTACTCAGTGCTTTGATGAGATACAAAAATCTCAGGCCGTATAAACTCATAAACCTATCAACTATCATCAGACCTGAAAGCATTTATAAATAGCATGAGATATTGAGCCATTTTATGACATTTACGAAGTTCTGTCACCTTTTTACATGTCTTTCACCTTGCTGCTTCACTTCCAACGGTTGAAAAAAAATTCTCATGTCCCGAGTCCAGGTAGGTGAATCGACACCTAGCCCCATCAGAGACAGATAATAAAAAGGTGGCCCTGTGTGCAGATCAGAACGCTCACTCAGTCACATTAAAAATCCGTTATAGCAGGATTCACGTTATAAGGGATCCAGTAATAAATTCAAGGGAAATAATCAAGTAGGCCTAATCTATGAGTTTGGTGTTCCGATTATTTCTTTTTGTTATCTCCCCTGATGATGATTTTGTTCAACATGACCTCTAGGCGATTTTGAGTTGGAGGCCATCATAAAAAATGAAGTCAGGATTCTTTTCTAGCGCTAGCACTAGCAATAATGTTGACAGCTTGCGATCAGAAAGAAAGGCCTCTAGTTCTAGACTCAAGGCTAACTCGCCCACTGTGTTATCCCACACCCTGCGGTGTGTTTCGCGTGCTTGCGCACATCGGATACACACTACACCTTGCCCACACATTCTTCCATCCATCACAGCACTGTGATGTCGCATTGGAGAAGTGAGAGGCATGGTACTGGTAGTGGTAGATCTAGGCTGGCCTATCACTATCACTACATGTATCACTATCATCAGTAATCACGATGCGTTCTGCTTGTCTTCGCATGCCACACCCTCCCCACTCATTGGCTCCGCCTTCATTGTTGGCACACAGGGGCTCTCCTATTCTTTGTTTCGCTAGATCACCAACAAGTTTCTCAACTGGCGAGGTTTGTTTGGTTTATGCACTGTGCACAGCAGAAGCAATATTCCGATATAACCGACTCGCGTGTTTGATTGCGCTTATAGCAATATTTTATTTACAAAGACAAAGAAGGAAAAACGGGGTTTTAGAATAGTGTCGTTTCATCGCTTCTCATTATTTCAGGACTCATTATAAGTGAACTCCACTGCACAATGTAAAGGATGTTAATCAGCAGTTACCTACATTCAGATGCATCTTAAGTTCAATCATACTCCATTGCTGGAAGGATGCATAGTCATATTGAGTCATTTATTGCTGGTAGAATGCATAGTCATATTGAGTCGTTTATTGCTGGTAGAATGCATAGTCATAATGAGTCATTTATTGCTGGTAGAATGCATAGTCATATTGAGTCGTTCATTGCTGGTAGAATGCAGTCATATTGAGTCATTCATTGCTGGTAGAATGTATAGTCATATTGAGTCATGCATTGCTGGTAGAATGCATAGTCATATTGAGTCGTTCATTTCTGGTAGAATGCAGTCATATTGAGTCATTCATTGCTGGTAGAATGCAGTCATATTGAGTCATTCATTGCTGGTAGAATGCAGTCATATTGAGTCATTCATTGCTGGTAGAATGTATAGTCATATTGAGTCCTTCATTGCTGGTAGAATGTATAGTCATATTGAGTCCTTCATTGCTGGTAGAATGCATAGTCACATTGAGTCCTTCATTGCTGGTAGAATGCATAGTCATATTGAGTCGTTCATTGCTGGTAGAATGCATAGTCATATTGAGTCCTTCATTGCTGGTAGAATGCAGTCATATTGAGTCATTCATTGCTGGTAGAATGTATAGTCATATTGAGTCGTTCATTGCTGGTAGAATGTATAGTCATATTGAGTCCTTCATTGCTGGTAGAATGCATAGTCACATTGAGTCCTTCATTGCTGGTAGTAGTGGTAGAATGCATAGTCATATTGAGTCGTTCATTGCTGGTAGAATGCATAGTCATATTGAGTCGTTCATTGCTGGTAGAATGCAGTCATATTGAGTCATTCATTGCTGGTAGAATGTATAGTCATATTGAGTCGTTCATTGCTGGTAGAATGTATAGTCATATTGAGTCCTTCATTGCTGGTAGAATGCATAGTCACATTGAGTCCTTCATTGCTGGTAGAATGCATAGTCATATTGAGTCCTTCATTGCTGGTAGAATGCATAGTCATATTGAGTCATTCATTGCTGGTAGAATGCATAGTCATATTGAGTCGCTCATTGCTGGTAGAATGCAGTCATATTGAGTCATTCATCGCTGGTAGAATGCAGTCATATTGAGTCATTCATTGCTGGTAGAATGTATAGTCATATTGAGTCGTTCATTGCTGGTAGAATGTATAGTCATATTGAGTCCTTCATTGCTGGTAGAATGCATAGTCACATTGAGTCCTTCATTGCTGGTAGAATGCATAGTCATATTGAGTCGTTCATTGCTGGTAGAATGCATAGTCATATTGAGTCGTTCATTGCTGGTAGAATGCATAGTCATATTGAGTCATTCATTGCTGGTAGAATGCATAGTCATATTGAGTCGTTCATTGCTGGTAGAATGCATAGTCATATTGAGTCGCTCATTGCTGGTAGAATGCATAGTCATATTGAGTCGCTCATTGCTGGTAGAATGCATAGTCATATTGAGTCATTCATTGCTGGTAGAATGCATAGTCATATTGAGTCGTTCATTGCTGGTAGAATGCATAGTCATATTGAGTCCTTCATTGCTGGTAGAATGCATAGTCATATTGAGTCCTTCATTGCTGGTAGAATGCATAGTCATATTGAGTCGTTTATTGCTGGTAGAATGCATAGTCATATTGAGTCGTTTATTGCTGGTAGAATGCATAGTCATATTGAGTCGTTCATTGCTGGTAGAATGCATAGTCATATTGAGTCATTCATTGCTGGTAGAATGCATAGTCACATTGAGTCATTCATTGCTGGTAGAATGCATAGTCATATTGAGTCGTTCATTGCTGGTAGAGTGCAGTCATATTGAGTCATGCATAGTCATATGGAGTCATTCATTGCTGGTAGAATGCATAGTCACATTGAGTCATTCATTGCTGGTAGAATGCATAGTCATATTGAGTCATTCATTGCTGGGGAAAAAAGGCCTTGTTATGACAAGAAAAAGGAACTAAAACTAAAAGATATTTAAATCATGAAGGAGATTTCTTTTAATTATTGTAAAGATAAGCAAATTCAGGACAGTTTAATCCAAAAGCTGTTTGTGAACAAAATCCAGACATAACAATAGCAACCAATTTGAATGGAAACAGCGTCTTTAATGAAAGTGGACTAAGTAGAAACAAGTAATAATAATCCCTAAAATTTCACATAGTATAATATTAATAAGGACATTTAAGCGTGAACATAAAAGAAAGCCAAGCTAAATAATTCAACATAATGTAGATTTAAATGTAACATAGTTGCACGCACCACCTCTGAACATGTACAGACGCAAATGCTATATTGGACTGAAGGCCTGTTTTCCTGGAGTGGAATATTCAGTATTTTCCACTATGCGGCATATATTATATATTGACTTAACATTGACACAGGCGGAGGATTTAGAGCAGTCTTCATTTCAAACAACATTGCTTGAGTTTGAAAGTTTGAATGAAGTGTATCGTTCGGTATCAGAGAAGTTTACACATATCTGACACTCGCATTTCCTCTTACTAACTTTGTGCCGGCCGCCAATGCCTCACATATCTTCCAGGTGCTTGAGTAAAATGTGCCGTTTAATCAAAATTTTACTCAATGCCGTTTGTTTGGTTTTAGGCCAGGCTTGATATGAAATAATGAAATGAGACTTGATCTTTGAGCTTACAATATTAATAATCCTCACCCCAACCACGTTCAAAAAGACATTTTAAATCAAATTACATGTAGGTTGTTTTAATTTCAAAGGAGACCACTTAAAAAAAAAAAGTCCACATTTTTTTCCCTGTATACAACATTGTGCAGCTAAAAAGAATAAAAGGTGATAAAAAGAGAGAAAGAGAGTGCCAATAAACAGGCAAATTGATTAATTGATTGGGTCTAAGTAAAAATTTATTAATATTAATAACATGTAACATGATACCACTAAGGCGATCTTGGCGCTTTTGGTAGGATTTTAAATTTTGCCCAAACTACCCTGTAAACAGCCAACGGATCTTTAACGTGCACAGAGTGTTGTGATCTGCATACAGGACCTCCCTTTTTTATCGTTTGTCTCCGATGGGACTAGGTGTCAATCCACCTACCTGGACCGGGGGAGGTGGATTTTGCTATTAAAAAAAATCGAGAATATGTTACAACCGATGGCAGGGTTTGAACCCGCTACCTTTCGTTGTGAGGCCGACACCTTGTCTCTGGACTACCGTCCCCCTGTGCCTAGAGAGACTAGCACAGGAAAATGATGAGAGGTCATTTAAAAGGAGAAAGAAAAGGATGAGGTAAAGAATACGAAAAGGGGAACACAAAACACATCAGAAAGCCCACTTACTATCCATCATATTTTACTTAAAAAACAGTGTTGAAGAACGGTGGCATTCGATACATTCAATTAAAAAATGATGAAAGCCACATAGAACAAATGTGCATGCAAAAAAAAGATTTATTTCAAGAAACAAATTTGAATTATATTTATAAAATGAAAGAAAATAAAAAAAGAAATATCACCAAAGTCAATTTTAAAAAACAAAAACAACTTCAAAGTAGACCACAGTTTATATAAAAAGCAATCACATTTGATTAATATGTCCCCAAACAGAGTCTTGTGCTAATTATTACGTGAAAGAAATTGTAGATGGTCAACTGGTTTTGAAATATGCCTCATTTGCCTTTACAACAACTCTGTCAGGGATTTCTATAACGCCCATCACTGATAAGACTGAGCGCTGTTTTTTTGCTCCTGCCTTAATAAAGTCAGTGGGAAGATATCGCAAGTAATCATACCATCCGTCCAGGTTAAAGTAAAAGTCAGATCAGACACATGTGGAGATAGATCTAGCACCTGAACTTGAAGGGAGTGCCCCCTTTCTTCACACTAATTCAAAGATTATTTGAAAATTTTACTTGCAAAGCAAGATAGATTTCAGCTTTTTTTTTTGTTTTTTGAAAAAAATGTAAGGATATGATTCATGATATTCAATAATGTCACTTATAATTACTTTATCTAAAAGCAAGCCATATTTTGAAGAAATTAAAAAAAAAAAAATAAAACCAACAAATCAATTTCCACAAATCTTCAACCATAACCAATTCTATGACAAATGAAAGAAATGTAAAAACAAATATGACATTGACATAAATAAATATTTCACTTTCTACATAAACTTTTCAAATGTTTTCCCTTGAAGACATGGTTTCATCAACCTTAAATTTGAAAATCTAAATGTAATAATAAAACCTTTATGCAATATTATTATTGACATTTTGTAACACCTGCCGAGTAACTGGTTGGCAATGAAGTTATATATACTTTAAATCACTCCTATATCTAATGCCAAAATATCCTTCAAATAAGGCTAGAATGAAATATATAACATTCTTTCATTGTCTGTAACTAAAACGTTTCATTGTCAGTTAAATATCAGATTGAGTAGTGCTAGTGGTAGCTAGTACACTTAACTAAGCAACTGATCAGATAATTTAATTTTTTTAGGAAATGATCTATATGTTAAGAAAAAACGAAAATATATGAAGAGAAATGTCAGCCTTAAGTTAATTTGTAACGGTATCTTTCATATACTTACTAACCTTTTCAAAGTTTTATATTAAGCTAAATGACAAGATTTTAACCTGCAAATTAATATATGGATATGTAATTACATATACATGTAATTACAACAACAAAAACAGTGAGAAATATTCTCTTGCATACGTCAAGGGAAGCTTAAATCTATACTTTACATAAGGATCTTAAAAATACGTACACAGATCTTAATGGGGAAATAACAACCTGGGCTTAATTAAGAACATAGCACCTCATTCTATGGCTTATAAGCCACAGATAAAGACATGAAATCCTCATAGTTCATACGCACACTTCCACTCATGTTTTGGTCCCTTTGTCGGAAGGCATCTGTCAAGGACTTCAACATAACGCTTGCTTGGATGAAGTTGTCTAAGGTGATGGCGCGATGACCCATATGATCAAATTTGGTCACAACAGTCTGTACAAACTGAGGTGATACATTGTAGCCCATGGTCTGGAAGGCTGAAATAATTTTAAAAATGGTAGCCGGACTTAACACCCTTTATTCTTTTTTCTTCTTTTTCATCTTATAATCAGCGTGAAGTCACACGATATTGTCCATTAAATGCTTGTTTTCTAATTTAAATCAACTTAAAATATCATCTCTAAATATGGTAACGTTAATACAGTGGATACCTGATACATCGACATTGATGGGACTGGAACATCATGTCAAGTGGGAAAAAAGGTTGAGATGAGAAGGAAAACAAAAGACAATTCATGGGACCCTGCTTGACATGCAATGACGTCATAGAGGGAGAGAAAAGAGAGAGTGAGATAGAGAGAAAGAGACAAGGAGAGAGAGACAGACAGGCAGAGAAAGAGAGAGCGAAAGAGAGAGAAAGACAGATTGTGAGATGCTTGCCATTACGCAGAGTTTACAAACAGTCAGATGATATTAAGAGAGATGTTACCCGATGATGTGTAAGTGTATGTGTCTGTTCGTTCCTCACGATTGTTAGACAAACTGTTGACTCAATGATAGGCCTATGTCTATATCCTTAATCCAGAGGGGTTAAAAAAAGTTGATTGTTGACATAAGAATAAGAGGTGAGAAAAGAGGATGTCAACATAGTATGCTTTTATATAGAATATAGGGGAAAAAACGGGTCGTGAAAATGAAAACAAAACAGGGCATATTGATTACTTCTGCTAATATTAGTAATATTCTATTATTTCTTAAGCGAACTAAATCAAATTTGCTATTTTTATACATTTTCCAGACCTGAAAACCAGAACAATGATTTTCCAACATGGTCTGAGATATTTAGCATTTCTACCAAGAAAGAGCATCATAAAAATCTGAAAAGATCTTGAGGTGAAATCTTGTATGCAGGAGCATTCATTCATAAAAATTCCTATGAAATATCTTAAAAAGAGGATCTATTTTGTTCTAAAAGAAAATTTGAGTCCCAAGTAGTTTTAACTATACGACATCATAAAACTAAAAACTACTGATAATCCTCCCACTTGGAAAGCACGCACAAGACGTTCACACCCACAAACCTTTTTGCAACTCCATGCCTTCAATGGAGCCAGACCGGTTGGAGTCATAGTTGTCAAATGTCTGCTTCCATTGCTGGATGTAATGCCACAATGCTTGGAACTCATGCACGTCTATTGTCCCACTGTAATCCTTATCAAACATGCCTGAAAATCAGTTCAATATCAAATGACATGCAAGCAAGACAAAACATGCAACAGTACCAAATACAATAACTTTGCCTCAGCAGTATAAGACAATTAGGAAAATCCTAAAGTTTGAGTCACGCTAGAAAAACCAGTCCTGCCTGATAGCCAGTATCTCCTTCCTTTCTGATCTTCTTCTTTGGGTTGTTTTATCATCAATGACAAAAAACAATGAAAGAATGTTGAGAAGTCTTTAAAAAAAAAAAAAATTGATAAAAAAAACCCCACTGAAAACAAGTTGCAAGGTAAGAGATCATCTTGCACCACAACTATTTAGGCTACAGCCTGACTTTAGTCCCATCAATTGGGATGGCTGGACTTTTCACACACTGAGTTTGACTTTTGCCCTATCAATTGGGATGGCTCGACTTTTTACACATTGAGTTTGAATTTTGCCCTATCAATTGGGATGGCTCGACTTTTCACACATTGAGTTTGACTTTTGCCCCCTATCAATTGGGATGGCTCAACTTTTCACACATTGAGTTTGACTTTGCCCCCTATCAATTGGGATGGCTCAACTTTTCACACATTGAGTTTGACTTTTGCTTTATCAATTGGGATGGCTCAACTTTTCACACACTTGAGTTTGACTTTTGCTCGATTCCCAAGCAACGAATCTATTTAAAAACAATCGGACATGTCAAGAAAACTATCAGAGTGATGACTGAGTACTACGCCCAGATGGGCTAACGTTGTGCAATATAAAGCAATGTCAAAGTAATGTGAGGCCTTCCAAAAGAGAATAAAACACCTTACCAAAACACATCAGGTAAACAATGGATGCAATTAATTAGATGGGCATTTTTGGGGTGGGGGGGGGGGAGAGGCGTGTACAAAACAAGACATCATCATAAACGAAATAGTAGATACTGCCTAATGACAATGGACAATGATATAAATGGCCGGTATATACAAATTATCAGTGCACTCAAGAAATAGACACTAACACAACGTATTGCTTACAAACTACAAGAGTAGCCACACCAAACATAAGTTTTGAAGGTTGGCATTTTATTTGTTCTCCGGTGAAATTTCTCCTCGCAGAATATGACTTCATTTCATTGTTGCACATCTTCCATAAAAGTAAATCATATCTATTTTGTAAATGTATACGACTTTTTAAACTTTAAATATAAACGTACCAATCATAAGTCTACAAGTCTCATTTTAATATAAAATTACCAATCATAAGTCTACATGTCTCATTTTAATATAAACGTACCAATCATAAGTCTACATGTCTCAGCATTAAATTGCGTCCAACCGTGTTTACTAAAGCCCTTTGCAGTTCATTTGCTGTTATTCTCCCAGATCTGTCACTGTCCACTGACATAAACCATTGCTGCACTTGTGGATCAATAGGTGGTTGCTGACCAAATCCTGAATTCAAAGAGAACAAAATAAGATGTCAACAAATCATTTCATGACAAGTTCTAATATAATATATACGTCAATAACTGCCATTAGTAAACAATCTTTCTTACAGCCATTCACAAAGAACACGAGTGACATTTGTTCTTTCTACTCAAACTAAAACATTTATTAGCACTAGTATTAGTAATACTAGTGAGTGCTCAGGTTACTAATTGTAAGAATTTTCAGTATCGCATTTGAAACCTAAGTGCCCTACTTTTCATGCCATTTTTTTCTCGATAGTCATTTCAGACTTTCATCTGTTTTGTTACATGATTGGATTCACTATATTTATAAATATATTGTATATCATTTATTTACCATTGCCATTGTTTTCCATTTTACAAAGTTCAGCCTTTTGAATACAAGTCCAACAGCATGATAAAAAAAAAGTGAAATGTTTTTTACTGTGCTTTTAACCTGGTATGAAGCAATGCATGGTTCTTTCCTTCAGGCTGCCAAAACAACAATGATATGGGCCTAGTCTGTAGTGTACAGCCCTTGTCTAACTTGTAGCAAGAAGCTCAGCCTTTGCCATGTAGGTAGGGGATACACAAAAAACGTGCCTGTTTTCATTAGGGGTTTTTTCCCCATTCATTGGCTCAACTAAAGTTTAAAACTAGCTTTCTAATTGATCAGCCAATTATATTTGAGAAAAATTAGGCTATCTTTGTATCATAGTTGAATTTCAGCAATTTCCATTAAAGTAGGAGGTGTTAGCACTTAAGGTGCACAGAAAAATCATTCTATTTAAGCATGAGGCGTGTATAGCTAAACTGTAGTGTTGTGATGGCTGGCACAGGTGGGTTTTTTCACAATGTTGTCCTCTCAGGAAAGGTACTTCACTCCACTTTCCTCACTTGACTCAGGTGTGAATGAATACCTAGCTATAGGTAGAGAAAGATCTTGTCAGAGTGGTAGCACAAAACGCCTAACAGGCTTGTGTGCTGTATGTTCTCCTGGGAGTTGAGGAGAACGTTGAATGAAATGCTTGCTGGTACATTGAATTTCAAACACACACTGTCTAATGGTACGAACAGCAGGATACAGATTAACATGTGAACGAATGCGTGAAAAGCAAGCATTTCATTCAAATGACATGTCAGAAATAGACAAAACTGTCTCAAAAAGTTGCTATGAGGAAAGTAAAACACAATTTAGTATTTACTATTTAGCACAAATACATCGGGTAGCTCATAAATAAGTGACTCTACTTTAATAATTGATATCTTAGAAATAAAACATTAAAACTCTATAAAAACGTACATAGCACAAATGTAATTCATTGTAAATGGAGTTTGAAAATTATATTGTTCAAGTGTATCATTTGACAAAATTATTAATATTTTGCCACAGTTGGTCAAACAATGAAACATTGAGAAGAACTTTCTCAGTGTTCAGTCGAACCACCTTCGTGTTCACAAACCACTCTCAGTCTTTTCTTCCACCTTGCAATGGATCCCCTGATTTTTGTTAATGTGATCTATTCCCAGTACTCTTAGATTTTTGTTTTCGGTTCATCTCTTGTGAATAGTGTTCTTTAAATGAGGCATTTAGCTCATACTGCCAATCTGTCCCATGATGCACTGCGCGATCTCCCATATCGGTGGTAGCTCTTTTGCGTGGCCTTTTTTTACTAGTGCTATTCATTGTATAGTGACAGCAGAAGATGTAAATGCTGATTTTTAACACTTAAATGTTATCTATCTAGACATGTGAATCAACATATATGACTAGATTTATCTGGATATACATCATAAAATTGTGGGAAAATAGTTGCTATGGCATCTTCAACTTATTCTTGCCAATGCCAGCCGGGAGAGCAGAGCACTAAATCTACTTATTCGTACTTGTATTTTTACCCTTTCGTACTTCAGAAATCTACATTGCTCAAGTCCGACTATCTTGTGTTGCCATATAATCTTATTAATAATTGAGATTTTTATATCACTCTTGTAAATAAATATGTTATATCTCCATGTGTCTATATCTATTTACATTAAGTTCTAGTTCTGGATGTAGATGTTCTTCTGTCCAACGAACGAGTTGAAAAAAATAGGACACGAAAAAAATAATCAATTTTGACTTGTAGTAAGGTTGAGGCATTTAATAATTTGTTGGAGAATTTGAGAATTGAAAACACACTTCACAAATATACTAAATTACATTTTAGGAATATGGATCAAAATGTAAAACCAGGGGTGTTTAGCTTGTTTCAGTTTCAGGTATTCCCAATTAGACCTCACATAATTGGCCTTGGTAACACTTTTGCATCGCCACATTTCCTCAATGCGAAAGCCTATAATACTTTCACACAGAATGTGAGACTGTGCATCAATTTAACTCAGTGCAAACAAAGAAAATTGATATATTAACCTTGTTAAGCGCCAGTCAATAAGTTATAAAAATATGAACGCCTAGAATTTTATGTACTACTACTACTACTCTATCATTTCTAATTCTAGATCTAGTGTTTTGTGGTGCACATAATATTCACATACGTACATGTACCGAACAATTATCAAGACTGCTAGACTACAAGAGGCCCACACAGTGCACTTTACTTTCTCTTGTTGTTTTCATGATCAATAAAATAACATCACTCGACACACTAGAATTTACCTTTCATTGTCTTTCTGTATGTAATGCTACAAATGGTGACCCTGACATTAAATTTTTATAATTATTGTTATCTATTATGATATAAATTTAGATCTCTAGATCTACACAGTCTGGTTTGTAGTAGTTAAGCCTTTGTACTATTTTCGTCTATCATCGTTTCTAGATCTAGACCTACACTACTTGGCCTATAAAACTACACTACAGTTAAACCAGTATATATCATTTTAGATCTACTTCCACTTCCTCGACATGGCTGTGGAGTCTGTGGCACTTAAGCTACCAACATTCTGGACCTCCTGCCCTGCTGCCTGGTTTTCCCAGAGGAAGCACAATTTGTCCTTCACAAATAACTTCTGATGGTACTAAATACTATCATGTGGTGGCGGCGCTGGATTCGGATACAGCAGCAGGAGCACTACCCATCATCTCATCTCCTCCAACTGTTGAGAAATACAGACATCTTAAAGAATATCTCCTGTCAACGTTTGGTCTGTCCGAGACGGAAAGGGCAAACACTCTACTGAATTTGAATGGATTAGGGACAGGAAACCATCTGAATTGATGGATATGATGCTGGTTCTCTTGGGTAACCATAAGCCTTGCCTGCTGTTCAGACAGCTATTTTTAAGGCAACTCCCTGCCAGTATTCGCCTTCCTTTGGCCAACTCCACATACCTTCAGGACTACAGAGCATTGGCCCAGGAGGCAGATAATCTTTTTAATGCTTCGCACTCAACACCAGTAGTAATATCACAAGCATCTGCTTCAATCACACCAGAAGGAAACCCAGCAGAAATAGACTCCATTTGTTGGTATCACCGACGATTTGGTTCGAACGCCGCCGATGCTTACAATCTTGTGAACATTACAAATCGTTCAAGTCTGTCGGCACTTCAAAAAAGAACCAGGAACGGAAAGTCGGGTCAACAGTAAATACACCTGCTGTTGACCCGAGATGCTATGCTTATGCCGCTGAATTTTCACAGTCATCTTTAAGGGAACTCCAACTCATCGTGACAGATGAGACATCAAAACGTCGGTTCTAGTGGACACGGAGCACAAGTATCTGTCACTCCCGCCTCATTGTTTGACAAACACTGGGAGGTACAGGCCCCGCCTTGCAAGCTGCCAACGGTTCTTCCATAGCGACCTATGGTTCCCGCGCAGTACTTGTTTTGGCTCGCGACTTTCCAAGCACGTCTCATCAGTGCGGAGGTGAAACGCCCCCTTCTTGGGGCTGACTTTCTACGTCAACATAATCTCCTTGTCAACATTCGCAGCCAGCGTTTGATTGATGCAGAAACCTTTTCTCCCATTCCATGTTCTGTGAGTTCAGTTACCATGAGTAACGTCAACCTTTCCCTCGTTGAAACCAAACAGCAACAAATTTAGAAAAATTTTACATCAGTATCCTGAAATCTTACGTCCAACATTTTCAACTTTAGAAGTAAAGCATGGAGTTCAATTTTTTATACCGACAAAAGGCCGACTCTGTCTTTGCGCGGAAGGCTGTTTGGCCCCAGAGAAACTGTTTGCAGCCAAAAAGGAGTTCATGGAGATGGAGAAGATGGGCATAATACGGAAGTCCAATAGTCCATGGGCTTCACTCTTCATATTGTCCCCAAATCGGATGGAAGTATAAGACCTGTGGAGATTTTGCCGACTAAATGACGCTACTGGCATCTGACCGGTACCCGGTTCCACACATCCAAGATTTTTCTGCTGGCCTGAAAGGAAAAGCCATTTTCTCTAAAGTTGACCTTATTCGTGGTTACCATCAAGTTCCGGTTGCCCCAGAGGATGTTCCCAAGACTGCTGTGATCACACCATTCGGTCTGTGGGAGTTTCTTCAGATGCCTTTCGGGTTGAAAAACGCTGCACAGATTTTTCAACGTTTAATGGACTCCATTTTCCAGGACCTTGAATGTGTTTTTTGCTACTTGGATGATATCCTTGTTGCAAGTTCCTCTGAGTCTAAGCACATAGAAGACCTCAACAACGTCTTTCAACGTTTGAAAACCACGGCCTCGTCATCCGTCTTGAAAATGTCTGTTTGGAGTCAAGTCTCTTACTTTCCTGGGACATCAGGTATCCTCTTCCGGATCAAAACCAGTGGCCTCGAAAGTACAGGCGTAAAAGATTTCCCAAACCCAAGAACACAAAATCACAACAAGAATTTCTTGGCATGCTCAATTTTTATCATCGGTTTATACCTAAAATCGCTGTTACACTCCATCCTCTATATTCCTCATTGAAGAATACAAACCCAAACAAGCACTAACATGGACCCGAGAAATGAAACAAGCCTTCGACGACAGCAAGGCTGCATTAGCTAATGCATCGTTACTGGCTCATCCTCAACATGATTGTCCTTCGCCTCACTTGCGACGCTCGGACATTGCGGTTGGAGCAGTACTTAAACAGTTCACCCTGATCATTGGGAACCCTCGCCTTCTTCAGTCGCCAGCTACGGAAGCCGGAACAAAAATACAGCACTTTTGACAGAGAGCTTCTTGGTATACACCTAGCAACCCGACATTTCCGCTTCATTATAGAAGGAAGACAATTCGCAATTTTTACGGACCACAAACCTTTAGTCCACGCTATGTCTAAAGTCACTGAGCCATGGTCTGCGCGACAACAAAGACAACTTTCTGCTATATCGGAATTTACCACTGATATCCGTCACATATCAGGAAAAGATAACTCTGTCGCAGATTGCCTCTCCCGTGCAGTTGCTGACACAGTCTCAATAGGTATAGACTACTCAGCCATGGCTAAATCGCAAGAGGCAAGCTTCGAGGTACAAGCGTACAAAACAGCCATCACTAATCTGCAGATCGCCATGGCTAAAGTAGACACAAAAGGCCCAGACCTCATCTGCGACATTTCAACTGGTCGTCCACGTCCTATCGTGCCCCTTGACTTCAGACGATCAGTGTTTGAAATGATTCACAACACTTCACACCCAGGAGTGAAAGCCACAGTCAAACTGCTAAGCGAAAATTTGTTTGGCATGCACTTAAGAAACAAGTTTCGGCATGGGTCAGAGAGTGTCATAATTGCCAAAGCTCAAAGATACAAAAACACACGAGGGCACCTCTAGAGACATTTTCAGTACCAGAGAAAAGGTTCTCACATATTAACATTGACTTGGTCGGACCACTACCTCAATCACGTGGATTTTCACACATCTTGACCATCATTGACAGAAATACTCGTTGGCCAAATGCTATCCCACTTAGAGACACTACAGCTGACGAGTGCATGCGAGCACTCATTTCGTGCTGGATTGCACGTTCGTGTACCGACAGACATGTCATCTGACCGTGGACCGCAGTTCACCTCTGCCTTGTGGAAACAAATGGCATCTCGACTTGGGGTGAATGTTCATCACACAACCGCCTACCATCCACAGGCTAACGGGATGATTGAACGCTTTCACTGATCACTGAAAGCATCTTTGAAAGCACGCCTTACAGGTCCTGGTTGGGTGGACGAACTTCTTCTTGGGTCCTCCTTGGCATCAGAATCTCGCCTAAGGAGGACATTGGTTACTCTTCAGCTGAGCTCGTGTATGGTGAACCACTAACCGTTCCAGGAGAATTTGTGCCAGGCTGCTCATCACAGCGCTCGCCGGAAGAATTCTTAACTGCATTCCGTACCAACGCACCTTTACATGCTCCTCGACCAACCCAACACCATAGTTCTTTGCAGACATGTGTGCCACGTGCCCTTGCCACGGCGAAGTATGTGTATATTCGTGCAAATGCGCAACGAGGCCCACTGCAACGGCCATATACAGGCCCATATTCTGTCATCGCACCTGGAGATAAAACCTTTCTTATCGATATGGGAGGACATACAGAGCGGATCTCAATAGACAGACTGAAACTGCCTACGTAGATGCTACTCAACCAATATCTGTGGCAATACCTCCACGCCGTGGCCGACCACCCACTAGTAGTAGTACTAGCAGTAATCAGCACCCGAAGTCTAGAGAACCTACGCCACCTTCAACCTCCAACAAGACGTCACGCTCCGGCCGTCACATCCAACAGCCTCGACGTTTCCAACAAAATTGACCTAGTCAGTCTTTGGGGGCTTGTGTGGTGCACACAATATCTACATACGTACATGTACGAACAATTATCAAGACTGCTAGGACTACAAGAGACCCACACAGTGCACTTTACTTTCTCTTGTTGTTTTCATGATCAATAAAATAACATCACTCGACACACTAGAATTTACCTTTCATTGTCTTCGTGTATGTAATGTGCCACAGTTTGTTATTATATTAATCGTGGTCATCCTGTTCCTTCTCCTTCTCTTATTATTAATAATAATCATCATCACAAATGTTAGCATTATAAATTATTTACAGTATTAGAATGGTTAGTAACAAGAGTAGAAATGGTAGCAGTAGTTATACTGCTTTTGTAATAACATTATTATTTATGAATAATGATGGGGTACTCCTGCCCTTGTATTTTACTATAATTAAAGAAGGGCTTCAGGCTCCACACAACTACCACCGATCTGTTTCTGAAACAAGGGCAGATAATTTTGCGTGCTAAATGCCTCATTGAGATAAGCTTTCACTGATAAAGAATTCTACACTGCGCAGACAATAAAAGTATGGCGATTGAGGTGGCAATTCAAGCTTGTTGATGAATTTGACATTGTTAAGTTAAAAAATCTTGTGTTAAATTGCTTGAGTTAGAGATTTGGCAGCATCTTGTTGCAGAATGAAGTCATTATTGGGGTACAGTTCCCTGCAACCTGAAGCTTTTAAAAGCAAGTGTTAGGCCCCGTTTGCCAGAGAGTTGAACACTAAAGGTATTTCATTTTTAAGAAGTTTTCTTTAAACTTTAATGATTGAGCTGTTTAGAAAATCAGAATGATAAATATGAGCTAAATAAAAGAGGAATGAGAGTAAATTCAAAGAAAAACAGAACAATGCTAGTAACTAGGGAAGCTAAAACACAAAATCTTAAATTGGGCAAGGAGAATTTAGAACAAGTTCAAAGCTACAATTACTTAGGAGTAATGATTAACTCAGAGGGAAAACTAAGAGATGAAATCAGCCAGAGAATAAAAAAAGGCAAGTGCAATATATAACCATCTAGGAAAGACATTTGTAGGAAAACAAAATTTTTCTACAAAAACCAAAATGGGCAGTATACAACACAATTTATTGTCGTACTCTCCTCTATGGCAGTGAAACCTGGACCTAAGACAGTAAGGAATACAGAAATGTACAGGCAGCTGAAATGAAATATCTAAGAAGGGTAGTATTTGAAAAACTAAAAGAGACAAAATCATAAACACAACAATAAGAGATCAAACCAAAGCAGATGGCATAAAAACTAAGAAGATAGAAATGAATCAACCAAGATGGTTGGGCATGTTAACAGAACAAATGACAGTAGAATAGCTAAATCAGTATACAGTGCTAAAATTCAATGTAAAAGACTAAAAGGCAGACCTCAGAAAAGTGGGAAGAAGATATAATGAGACATTAACGCAAAGAAATTTAACTTTCTCGGAAGGAAACAGAAAATATCAGGATAGAACAGCCTGGAGAAAGATCAATTCTGGCATCTAAACCCATACACTGGAAGGTAGAATGGGAACTGATAAAGAAAGAAAGAAAGAACTTTGACGACACAATGGCCCAAAGTTGAGTTATTTTTTTACAAGCCATCCGATATGTGTATACTATCAATTATTACTATACTGTACTAATGTCCAAATTTATAAGAAAGTAAATAGCTAAAAATTCTTTTTTCTACAGCATGAAGATGATAAAAATATTCTTAAATCTCTCAACAAAAACAACAAGACCTACCTGGCTGCCCCCCGCCAACAAAAGGTTGGCCAGGAATCCTCCTGGGGGCTGGCCACCAAAGCCAGCTGAGGAGGTGCTCCATAGCCGCCTGGTTGTGGGGCACCATAGCCACCTGGGGCAGGGGCACCATAGCCACCTGGGGCAGGGGCACCATATCCCTAGAAATGAATATAAACAATTATGGTAAACATCTTTGTACAAAAATTACATGATATTGATAAGAAACAGAAACAGAAGCCCGCCCTCCTGTGATTCCAAGTCGTCTTCCTATATTATTACTCCCGCCGCTTTAGTGCTGCCGCAGTGTATTATTTTACCCTAATGTGCCAATGGCTAGCAAAGCTGGATCCAGAAGTAATAATAGGGAGACAACCTGGGAATACACTTTGTGACATACTTGTAGAACAGCGAGGAAAAAAATATTGAGTTTAAACTGGTGTTTGTAATCGTATTTGTGCTAAAAAGTTGACGGTGTTTAAAGTGTGATTTATCACCAGATCCCACCCTCAGCTTACTCATGCACAAATGATTAAAACAATGGTATCCCATGTAATGATAAAGCCTTGCCCTTTATGACCCCCATGTAATGATAAAGCCTTGCCCTTTGTGGCAGTAAGTGCTGTCCCATGTAATGATAAAGCCTTGCCCTTTGTCCCATGACAGATAAAGCCTTGTGTCCCATGTAATGATAAAGCCTTGCCCTTTATGACAGTAAGTCTGTCCCATGTAATGATAAAGCCCTTGCCCTTTATGACATGATAAAGCCTTGCCCTTTATGACAGTAAGTCTGTCCCATGTAATGATAAAGCCTTGCCCTTTATGACAGTGTGTCCCATGTAATGATAAAGCCTTGCCCTTTATGACAGTAAGTCTGTCCCATGTAATGATAAAGCCTTGCCCTTTATGACAGTAAGTGTGTCCCATGTAATGATAAAGCCTTGCCCTTTATGACAGTAAGTCTGTCCCATGTAATGATAAAGCCTTGCCCTTTATGACAGTAAGTGTGTTCCGTGTAATGATAAAGCCTTGCCCTTTATGACAGTAAGTGCTGTCCCATGTAATGATAAAGCCTTGCCCTTTATGACAGTAAGTGTGTTCCGTGTAATGATAAAGCCTTGCCTTTATGACAGTAAGTGTGTCCCATGTAATGACAGCCCTTTATGACAGTAAGTCTGTCCCATGTAATGATAAAGCCTTGCCCTTTATGACAGTAAGTCTTGTAATGATAAAGCCTTGCCCTTTATGACAGTAAGTGTGTCCGTGTAATGATAAAGCCTTGCCCTTTATGACAGTAAGTCTGTCCCATGTAATGATAAAGCCTTGCCCTTTATGACAGTAAGTCTGTCCCATGTAATGATAAAGCCTTGCCCTTTATGACAGTAAGTGCGTGTAATGTCCCATGTAATGATAAAGCCTTGTCCTTTGATGACAGTAAGCGTGTCCCATGTAATGATAAAGCCTTGTCCTTTGTGACAGTAAGTGCGTCCCATGTAATGATAAAGCCTTGCCCTTTGTGGCAGTAAGTCCTTTGTGACAGTGTCCCATGTAATGATAAAGCCTTGTCCTTTGTGACAGTAAGCGTGTCCAATGTAATGATAAAGCCTTGTCCTTTGTGGCAGTAAGCGTGTCCCATGTAATGATAAAGCCTTGTCCTTTGTGACAGTAAGTGCTGTCCCATGTAATGATAAAGCCTTGTCTTTTGTGGCAGTCAGTGCCATCCTCTCTTTGATGCCATCACGTGTGGAGACATCACACGGCACAAGTTTGTCAAACCACGAAGTCATGTCCTGCCTTTCCCTAAAACTGTTTACTAGCGAAATTTGAATACAGTGCCAAGCTATGGAACTCATGCCCTTGACTGTTCCCCACTTAGAACTTTTTCCCTTATGTGTGACAGCAGACATTTGTGAACAGAGCAGATTCTTATTCTCAGCCCTACAAAATTGAATACCCTTCTGGGCTTAAATCCTCTAAAATTGAGATCTAGTAACAGATCTAATTTATCAGTGTATATAGATATTATATCTAGATAATAATAATAATGATAATAATAATAATAATAATAATAATAATAATAATAATAATAATAATAATAATAATAATAATAATAATAATAATAATAATGTACATTTCTATTGTGCACTCATCCCTACAAGGGTAAGGCTCTGGGCACATCACAATTTGTTTTTAAAATATGATACATGATATAACTTTATATAGCTGTACATCAAACAACAAGAACGTAGCATAAAATTATCTACATTATTTATGACAAGAAAGTGAATATAAACAAGAAGAAAAAAGGCATTTAAAAGAAAAAACTGTCATGAATGAATTCATATTCCACAAACACATACATAGATCTTCTCCCTACACACACAGGATGAATACAAACCACATAAAAGTGTGAAATTTTTCAATAAGAAAGTAAATTTTATGAACTAGTTAAAAAAAAATTATATATATATATATGTCTTTAGATTTTGTTATAAAAATTGACAGCAACTGTGACTCTCTAAGATTCTGTGGATAGACGTTCCACACAAATGGGCCATAATATATAATATGGCAGGTTTCACAAAAATGGGACCCGTTGATCACTTGAACTCTTCAATTAGTCTTTCTTAAAATCTAATTGATGAATCTTCTTTAAAACATATGGTCCATGTATAGCTTTGACATCACAGATATAAAAAAAAAAACAAAATATTGTGAAATTTGCTTTCAATTTGTGTGTTTTGTGAATATTTTGGGTGCGAACGGCAGGAATTCAGACTGCTGGCATTTCCTCTTTTTAATAAGTCCTTTTTCACCTTAAGGTAGGTGAGGTCAACGACCTTTTATTCTATTTTCTTCAATTCAATGTGAAAGAGAATTGTTCAAAGAAAATTTGGCCAGGTCTAAAATTTTCTATCTTTGCAGTGAGGCAGGGTTGAAATTTTTGTTATATATGTAACAATTATGGTCTACAAATAAACGCACAGTAAGAGCTGAAACGGTAATATCGCGTCAAGCTATTTTCTCATTGTTCATCTTGTGTAAGACTATTGAGAAATCATGAAATTTTTGTTTTTAAATTGTCCGGTCGGCTTTGCCATGGAATATTTTGTCTTTGTATGTCTCCTTATGACCGCCAGCTGACGTGCGCACAAAAATGTAGACGATGAGCGATCATCAGAAAGGAGAGTGATCAGGTTAGATTCAGAGACCGTTTGGTTAGCTTCGGTTGCATTAGCAAAACATGCTTAGGCTTATCGTGAGTGAAACTTATGTAAAGAAGTCCGGCAATCAATAGGCTTTTGTGATTTATTACATTCTAATAAATAAAGACGAGATAATTGGCAATACAGGAGGTTTAGAAGTCCATACAACAAAAGTGACTCTACGTCTCCATTATGCACAATCTTCTTCGCATAACAATACAATATTACTAAAAACGCATTTAAACGAGAAAGAAAATAATACTAATAGCACAGGTTCAAGTAGAGTTCAAGATTTGTCACTGACCGTCCTATCCCGTCCCGTATTTCGCGGGCAATTATCGATAGATAAAGACACATGTTTGCGTTAGTCTAGTGGGCGCTTTAAATGACTGTAGATAGTCGGAGAAGGGGAGGCGGGGAGGAGTGATGATGAGACTAGGGAAAAAAACATTGTTGGGAAAAGCGTTTTTTCGGTTAGGGTTTTGTTGCTGGTGCTTTTTTTTCCCCCCCCACCCCCTCTCTCAATTGGCAAATATCGGCCTATACATATCACATCCTCACTGTTATATAAGTCGAAGTTTACCATACCGGTTTCAGTAGAATGGCACACACGATAAACCCGTAACACGATAATCACGGAATTTTACAAAATACGGGACAAAAAAGCATCGGTTTTCATCCATTCACACAATCCAGAACGCGAAGTCATCTGATCACCGGTAAGGCACCGGCCTTGTACTTCATGCCCAAGGTATCGGGAAACACAAACTTCACATCTTATTGAGAACTGGGGAAAAGTCAGGGAACTATCCAAACCAGATGCCCAAGCGTTACGTCACTAAATAAACGCCAAGGAAACCTTGGTCGACAGACCCAGAGTGCCGCGTAACATTGCGTCACTGGCATTGGACCTAGAATTTCCCTTGACTGAAAAACATGACTTTTAAAAGCTAATTTACTCGCCTCACAGTCCTTTGCTATCTCTTAAAGTCGGGAATCCTCAGGTTCTAACATGGTAATATAACACTTGTAAGAAATACAACAATAACATGTAAATTTTGATAAAAGAGGGAAATGGGGATGGACCATTTTGTGAAACCTGTTAGTGTTAGATGTGACAGATAGTGTTTGCTTTCAGGCGACTTCATCTGGAACACTCAAGTATACTATGCTAATATGAGATACCTTCACCAAAAAGGATGTATGCAAAATTGAAAAAGTACACCGCTTTGCAACCAGATACGCGTTACTGAAGATTATGATCCCAATAGTAGTGTCATCAAATGACTAGGACTCCTCAAAGCAAGAAATATTGATTGGCACAGCACTGAAAGTTCACCAGATTGGTCACAACACACATCGTATTCTTACCAGAGAAGTTGCTATTCCCAAACATCAGTTCTCTAGCAGAGAACAACAGGCAATCTTCAACGATACTTATCTACCTACCTCTAGAGCTAGATCTTAGATCTAGGTTTAGATCTCATCTGGATCTAGATCTAGGTGTGACATCGACAAATAGATCTAGATCTATGCCTTTGGGAAACACCAAACACCCACTTCCAGAATGGAATGGGCTTCTAGCCAGCATTGCAAACACTCAGACCAGTGAGCTATTTATATAATTTCTACATGAATTCATTTCAAACCTGTAACTGTAACATCATATGGGGGATAGGGTTATAGAATCTAGAACTAGGCCCTTTGCAAATTACTGAACAGAAACAGAAACACAGTAACAGTGACAGGGAAACATTGTTTTAAATAATTTTAAACAAGACCATGTCCATGTCTCACCGGATAAGCCATTGGTTTATCCTTTAAATTCGCCTACGTTTGGTCACTCTGTGAAAAAATATAGCCTAGATCAAGTTCTATGAATTATAGAATCAGATTTGTTTTCTGATTAAGACTGCTGCTGGAATTTAGATCTAGAATCTAAATTTATTGGTCTAGTAGAATGAAAGCCTTGAAGACGAGATAGATCTAGTATATGGCTGGCATTTGTATTACCGGAATATCAGTCGCTTGTATTACGGTGTCGATTGAACTCACAATTTCTGAAATATTTTTAAAAAAGGCAGTTTCATCAAAACAAAACAAAATAGCATAGATCTAGCTTTCAATTCTTTAATCCCACGTATTGAACAAATTTAGTTTCTTTTCTTCACCTCTCAAGAACGTAACTTTCCTAAAATTATAATGGTTCATTTGTATTATTGATCTAATCAAGATGTTCCAAAGACGACGACTGGTCAGTCTGTATGTGTCGCCTACCAACCCAAACCATCTAAGGCGTTATGGACAATCGCCTCATTTATCTGGTGTTACATCGACATCGGAGAGTCTGACACTCGCTTGGTAGGGGAAAGCATAGACTCTAGGCCTACAAGTATGAAATACATGTTCCAAAAAAAGACAGAAATTCTGAATTACGGATCTGAATCTGAATTTTCGTTTTATTGAATTGAGTGTAGCAGATCACTTGCCTTGGCCTCTAAGCCAAACTGAGGTTTTTCAAAGCAGTCTCTTAACACTCAACTTAAGTTTGATTTTAGTTTGATTTACCCACATCCACAACTAAGATGATCTCAGGGTTTTTGGAAGGATTTTTTAAATTTTGCCCGGACTGCCCTGTAAACAGCCAATGGATTTTTAATTTCCATGCACATATTGTTGTGATCTACACACATGACCTTCTTTTCATCATCCGTCTACGATGGGACTAGGTGTCGATTCACCTATATGGACCAGGGGTAGATTTTACTCGAAAAAAACTCGAGAAAATTTTTTTCAACAGTTAAAGAAGAAAATCCATTACCTGCAAAAAGCGGTCTGCGGAAATCATTCATCAAATACTCTATTATTTCATATCCTCATATTTGATATAAACACCGTAAAAGGTGACGCCCATTTTAAACTTCCGAATGGGTGGATATCGCTCCCAAGATTTTATTTCAAGATGCCGGAAAGAGGAAACATTGAAATAGAATGGTTTGTTCATTCGTCCAATGAAAATATATAAATATACGTATCCTGTCCCACATAGTAATATTATAATTATTCCCGTTGTTACCCTGAGTCTATTCCTTTTTGGGTTTTTTATGTTCTTTCTCAGTAGGCTTATTCCCCTCATCGCATTTTACATCATGTACTTAGTATATCTCATCTTCCAACAACACTGACATCTCAAGAAAGACTCATACACCAGTTATCGTACTGACGTTATTAGGTGAAAAACGACAATAAGTGACAACTCCACCAATAAAGACAAAACAGTTGCCGGAAAGAGGAAACATTACTGGAATAGAATAATAACACCCTATCCACCATATGCCATTCCCCTACTACTACTACTACTACTACTACTACTACTACTACTACTACTACTACTACTACTACTACTACTACTACTACTACTACTACTACTACTACTACTACTACTACTGCTGCTGCTGCTGCTGCTACTACTACTACTACTACTACTACTACTACTACTACTACTACTACTACTACTACTACTACTACTACTACTACTACTACTACTACTACTACTACTACTACTACTACTACTACTACTACTACTACAACTCTTCCCTTATCCTCGTGAAGCTTGCAGGCAGCACATAAGGCCGACACAGTGGATCGCCATTGAACACGGTCAGATGCCAATTTTGACATCTTCCACGTACAGTGTTCTGGATCGCCAGTCAAGTCTGGTTTTGTTGAGCTGCGGATCCAGAACTATGTGTGCCAGTCATTCCTTCAACTGCATCCTTATATTTTGGTGCATTGTCGGTTTCTGTAAGATTGTATTTTTTACAAGATAGGGGCGTTAACCCTATGCATAACCCCCATCCTGGAGGACCAGGATTTATTTTAGAGATTCATTCCTAGACAGGTAGTTTTCCCAAGCTCATGAGCCTTGTCTGCCCATGGTTTGAAATCGGAGTTTTCCTTCTCCTAGTCAAACTGCCTTTCCAGGTTAACGAGCTCTGTCCACCCAGGAAGAGGTCATAAAGGCACCTTAATTCGCTTGTTAGCCACCTCACACTCACATGACTTCTAGAGCATTTTCTAGGGCTGAGTTCCCACTCTGCAGCCTCACTTGTCCTCACTGGCTAACGCCAGTTTTGTCCGCGACTGCTTATTCAGTATTCACAGCTGACCTCCATATCTAGAAGCTGTTCCCCTATCCGCAAACTGGGGACGCGTCTGGTAGAGATGGACGCCCCCGCAGACTACTACTTCTACTGCTGCTGCTACTACTACTACCTACTACTACTACTACTACTACTACTACTACTACTACTACTACTACTACTACTACTACTACTACTACTACCACTATTACTGCTACTACTACTACTACTACTACAACCAAAGACCGTATATTATGAGACGTTTCACGAGCGAGCTAACAATATGGACGAAGAGAGTCCACAGCCTCTCTTCCCTCTTCACCGCTGTGCGCGTATAGACAAAGAAAAGGGGCGTGTCTCGCCTATAGCACAAACATGAATTTTTGTCTTACATTTTACATCAGTAAAACGGCTTCTTTAAATACGACGTGAAACCGACACTGAGAAAACGGAGCCGTAATTTATGTATTCCATGTCAAATTAACCGTTGCTCGTCACCAATGCCGTAAATAACAACATGCTTTACATTAAAATCATGTCATGTTTGTGTATGAAAACAATGACAAAAATTGTAAATCAGTCATCATCAGGGGGGTATAAGCTCTTGAATATTAATTTTTTAAAGACAATCAAGAATTAATAAACAAGGTACACAAAGAAAGTAAAGTATAAGGCAAGACAATCAGGAAAACAAAGAATCATTAAAATAATGGCTAGACCAAAGCAGACAAACAAACGAATACTAACATTCACCACTTTCACTATTCGGTCTGGTTTGAAACACGTGGATCAAAGAAATGGTTTTCAGTACACAGTTTTATATGTGTTGTACTTTCTTAATTTTTTGCTGTGTTCTTCTGAGGTCTTTGTTTCATGGCGTGATTTCTGAGTGTAAGTTTGTGGTGAATCCTTGTCGTAAGATATAAAGTGGCCACATAAGTTAGGCGTGGTGCTACAGTCACAATCCAGTGACATTAGTAGGCGTGCTACAGTCACAATCCAGTGACATTAGTAGGCGTGCTACAGTCACAATCCAGAGACTTGAACTGATTGGCATTTGATAGACTAAGTAGTTTTGTTTTGAAGTATTGACGAATGCCGTCTTTCCTTAGGTTCTTCTGAAAATCAATTTGAAATACTGCATCGAAAAGGACAATCACTTCAACAAGCGTTGAGCTTGGTTTAAATATTCCATGATCAACACGCCCATGTTAATAAACGGAGGTCAAAATTGTTACGTTTTTAATAAACAGACGGGTTCGTAGATTTACTAATGATGAGTAAACATTGACACAAAGTAAACAAGATACTATGAAGACTGAATCAAGACTATATGTAGAGTACCTACTTTATTAGTAGTAAGATTAAGATGTACGCGCGAACAGAATCACAACTGATGACCAACAACAAAGAAAGTGTGAGGACAGAAAGGTGTGTAGACCAGACTGATACGGGTGCATTGCAAGTAATTGTTTGATAGATGCACGAGTGGTAGAGAAAAGTAGGTCAGGTAAGAAAGGATGTGTGTAGCAATATATACTGAGGATGAAAGTAATTCGCAATCACGTAACAAAACAACATTTGAAATCACGCACAAAAGGACGGGAGATAGCAAAAACCAAAGTGACTGTCGCTGAATCTTGCAGAGCGCATAGGTATGCCGCTGAGTTTTTCGTGCACAGTTATTTTTAGATTTTACCCCAGCGAGGACGAAAGCAGCCGAGTTGAAACGTCTTATAATATACGGTCTTTGCTACAACTACATGTTTTGTTTGTTTATAGGCGAGACTGGTCCACATCAGGATACGTACCCCTTCCCACACAGGCACATATCAGTGTTGGTAGGACACGTTGCAATACCTGCCCGTATGTTGAGGAAGTGGTTTCCATATCCTTCCGCAACTGTGAACTTAATGTCACTTCAGTTTCATCCTGTAAACGATGTCCAATTAAATGCTTTGGGGAAACTGACCTTCGCTTAACCGACCCTTTTGCTCACTCACTGCTCAATGGTCCGTTGCTTGGGAATGGTCGTGGGGGCGCTGCGCTCATAGGTGCTCCACCAACATCCTCCAGCCATGCCGATCACGTGCCAGGGCCTGGGTTTCAGCAGAAGGGTTTTTGAGTTCACTCTGGTACTGTTGTCCAATTTCTTCCTCTGTCTACCCTGTTTCTGCTTCCTTGGACTGTCCGTCTTGGAAAGGCCATCGGTTCTTGTTAAATGGCCATACCATTTCAGGTTCTTCTTCTTGGTGGTACTGAGGAGGTCTTCGTAGTGGTATGTGGTTTGTATTATAGTCCTGGTTACTTATTCATTGGTATAAATTGCCTAGGATTCTTCTGCAGCATCTCATCTTAACTGCTTGGATCCTTCTCTGCAAGTCGACTGTTAATGTCCAGGACTCACATGCGTACCAGAATATAGACAAGATCAGTGCACGCAGTAAGTCCAGCTTAGTCTTCAGACTGATGTTTTGTCCTTCCAGATAACCTCGAGCTTGGTCATGGCTGTTGTCTGTGTAATTCTTGATATCACTTCTGTTCTTGATCCTCTTCACTGATAATCGAGCCCAGATATTTGAAGTGACCCATGCCCACAGTTTCAAGTTCCTGCTCGCTCACTGAGATTTTCTTTGAGAGCGGTCTTTCTTTGCTCGTCCTTATCTTGATCTTTTCAGCACGGATTTCCACCTTAAACCTTACAAATGTTTCATCGAGGCGCGTTTGACTACCTGTTCCAGCTCTCCTTCTGATCCAGCTAAGCTATAAATGTTATCTGCAAAGCGAATGTTTGTGATATATCTTTCTCCGGTGCTGACTGATCCCGTGTCATATTGAAGAGCCTCATTCTTGATTCGTTCCAGGAATATGTTGAATAGTGTGGGCGACATAAGACATCCTTGTCGAATACCTACTGATGTGTGAAACCACTCCCCTCAGTGTCATATACAAGCAATGCGCTGCTGGTTTTTGCATATTATTATAATTGTCGGGTGGTCTCGATCAGTTTTTGTCCAGTATTGTTTTGTGTCATGGTTGCCAGCAAAGCACTATGCCAAACCCTGTCGACCATTTTGCCCAATATCTTAATGACACCAAAATCTGTTGGGTTTACTCCAAAGCTGTCCCCTCCCACTTTAACTCAAATGCCCACCGATGGGTATTAAACATCTCTGTCACTCCTCTCCGCCAACATGACGGCACCTGGTGCAACATATTTCATGTGGAACAGGGCCTTATCAGCCAGTGTGGTACATGTACTTGCCATTCTCATGGCCGTAACAGCAAACTGCAGTACCACTATTCATTTGCAACAATAGTACCGGTATAGTCCTTCCCTCTGTCTGTATGAAATTTCATCTATCTATCTATCTATCTATCTATCTATCTCTCTATCTCTCTCTCTCTCTCTCTCTCTCTCTCTCTCTCTCTCTCTCTCTCTCTCTCTCTCTCTCTCTCTCTCTCTCTCTCTCTCTCTCTCTCTCTCTCTGTCTCTCTCTCTCTCTCTCTCTCTCTCTCTCTCTCTCTCTCTCTCTCTCTCTCTCTCTCCTCCCTCTCCTCCTCCCTCCTCTCTCTTCCTCCTCTCTCCTCCCTCTCCTCCCTCCTCTCCCTCTCTCCTCTCTCCCTCTCCCTCTCCCTCTCCCTCTCTCTCCTCTCTCTCTCCCTCTCCCTCTCTCTCTCCTCTCCCTCTCCTTCTCTCTCTCTCCCTCCCTCTCCTCTCTCCCTCTCCTCTCCCTCCTTCTCCCCTCTCTCCTCTCCCTCTCCCTCTCCCTCTCCCTCTCCCCGCTCCCCCTTCCCCTCCTCTCCCTCTCCCTCTCCCTCTCCCTCTTCCTCTCTCCTCCCTCCCTCCCTCCCTCCCTCCCTCTCTCTCTCCCTCTCCCTCCCCTCCCTCCCTCCCTCCCTCCCTCTCTCTCTCTCTCTCTCTCTCTCTCTCTCTCTCTCTCTCTCTCTCTCTCTCTCTCTCTCTCTCTCTCTCTCTCTCTCTCTCTCTCTGTCTCTCTGTAGCCAGAGACAAGATGTCAGCCTCTCAACCCAAAGGACGTGGGTTTAAGCCAGGTCGACGGTTGAAATTATTTCTCGTGTTTTTTTCGAGTAAAATACCTCCCTCCCCCGTGTTCCAGGTAGATGGATCGACGTCTAGTCCCTTTGGAACCGCACGATTAAAAGGAGGTTCCGTGTGCAGATCCCAACGCTGTGTGCAGGTTGAAGATCCCTTGGCTGTTTAGAAGACAGTAGGAGCAAAATTAAAACTCCTACCCAAATCCTCAAGGTCACCTTTGTGGATGGGGGTAAATCAAATCAAATCAAAATCAGATAATGAGATGCATTTTCAGTCACGTCTGCCTTTCCCACCACCGACACTACCATTTATACCGTATTACAGCTTTTACGACTACTTTGCTCTTAATGCTACATCACATTCTTATATTCCTCTCACTACCACTAGTACTATCACTGTTACGGGTACACGAAAAGTCACGTGTATCCTCCTCTCACTACCACTAGTATTATCAAGGTTACGGGTACACGGAAAGTCACGTGTATCCTCCTCTCACTACCACTAGTACTATCAAGGTTACGAGTACACCAAAAGTAACGTGTATCCTCATCTCACTACCACTAGTACTATCACTGTTACGGGTACACGAAAAGTCACGTGTATCCTCCTCTCACTACCACTAGTATTATCAAGGTTACGAGTACACGGAAAGTCACGTGTATCCTCGTCTCACTACCACTAGTATTATCAAGGTTACGAGTACACGAAAAGTCACGTGTATCCTCCTCTCACTACCACTAGTACTATCAAGGTTACGGGTACACAAAAAGTCACGTGTATCCTCTTCTCACTACCACTAGTACTATCACTGTTACGGGTACACGAATAGTAACGTGTATTCTCTTCTCACTACCACTAGTACTATCAAGGTTACGGGTACACGAAAAGTAGCGTGTATCATCCTCTCACTACCACTAGTACTCTCACTGTTACGGGTACACAAAAAGTCACGTGTATCATCCTCTCACTACCACTAGTACTATCACGGTTATAGGTACACGAAAAACCACGCGTATCCTCCTCTCTCGGGCACTGGACAAGTAGACACCTGTACGGGGAATAGATGATCCCACCCTCCAGGAGTCTCCTGCTGCCTTGCATGCAGGTCTTGGCTGACCAAAGGCTAAACGAGTTAACCCTGAAAGAAAACAACCTGCTGCCTTACAGGCTGGTCTTGAATGACTAAAGGCTAAGGGAGTTAACCCTGTCATAAAATAACAAGCCCTGGTAGGGGCTTCAAGGTGGCAGCCCCACCATCTACTTAGGGTACAGTGGGCTAATCCTCTGCTTATCCAAAAACAAACAGAATCAGAGAAAAAATAGATATAATATAACCGGCTTGATCTTTCGAAGACAAACTTGGAAACGAATACGGACTGTGATTTGTAGAAGATAAAACGTTAGACAACAAATGGAAAGAGTTAGAATTAGTTGAAGAAATGGACAAATCCAAAGTAGATGTTTTGGCCATTACAGAAACATCAAAAAAGGACAAGGAATAGAAAATGTAGGACCGAATCATATTTTAATCTTCTCAGGAGTAGATGTCAAAGATAGAGCTAGAGCAGGTGTAGGCCTCCTAGTGCATAAAAGACATGAAAAGCTACTAGAAAGTTGGAAATTGATAAGCCCACGGCTATTAGAGGTAAATATTAAACCAAAAGGACGAGAAATTAAATTATTAATAGCTTATGGACCAAACGAAGACGCAACTAAAGAAGAAAAAGATATCTTCGAAAACGATCTACAAATAGCTGTAGAGAATCTTAAACCCAAACAGGACCTATGCTTTTAGGAGATTTAAACGCTAGAGTAGGCAACAATGTAGAAACGTCAGAAGGAGTAATAGGTAAAGAAGGAGAGACAACTTCTCCAAATGGAGAGAGACTAATAGATTTTTGCCTAAAGAATAACATGAAAATAGCCAACACCTTTTTTCCTCATAAAGATATCCACAAATATACAAGAGTAAATGAAGACAGGTGTGAAAAGTCAATGATAGACTAAATAATAGTTAGCAGCTCCCATTTTTACAGTACATTGGCTGCAAGGGTAAACAGAGGAGCAGAAATATTTGGTGATCATCCCTTAGTGATTGCCAAAATGAGATTACTGAATGAAAAAAAAACAAACAGAAAAGAAAAGAGAAGAACATAGAGGAATTAAATAAACCAGTAGTAAAACAGGTATACCAATCTAGCATAAAAAGATTTATCAGTGAAAGACATATGGATCTGAATGATAGCACAATAGAAGAAAAGCGGCAGATGTATAAAGAAACACTCCACAGCTGTACTGAAGATGTCTGTGGTAGGAAACAAATTAAAGGAGATAGGAAAAGAATAACATGGTGGAATGAGAAAGTCAAGACTAAGATCAAAGAAAAGAAGGATGCCTGGAAGAAATACTTGCAAACAATGAGACCAGAGGATAGGATAGAGTACGTGAATAAAAGAACTATCGCCAAAGAGGAAGTGAGGAAAGCAAAATAGGAAGAATAGGAAGAGTTTGGACAAAGACTTCAAGAAAGCTATGAAGGAAATCAAAATCTGTTCTGCGGAGCAATGAAGAGCATGGGGAAGACCAAAGCATGCCCAGTACAGCAAATTAAGAACGCCAAAAGAGAAATAATGAAAGAAGACAGCGAAATCATGGAAACATGGAGAAAGCATTTTCACAAATTACATACTCCCTCGAGAACGTATGAAACAAGGAGTAGAGATAAATTAATAAGAGTAACAATTAATCCAGAGGAGACAGCTGAAGATGTAGATATATCAATGGAAGAAATCCAAACAGCTATAAGAAAAGTGAAATTAGGAAAAGACCCAGGAGAAGATCAAGTTTATCCAGAAATGATTAAAAACCAAGGGAGAGAGGCAGACAAACTATTACATGCAATATGCCAACAAGCATGAAAGTCCAAACAGGTGCCAGACGAATGGGAAAAGAGAACGGTAGTACCAATACATAAGAAAGGATCAACTATGGAATGCTCAAACTATAAAGGGATATCACTACTTAGCGTTCTAGGGAAAGTATATGCATTGAAGCATAGAAATTTAACTTTTTTGGAAGGAAACTGGGACAGGGCATCCTGGAGAAAGGTCATCTCGGGCATCTGAACCTATACACCGAAAGGTAGAATGGGAACTGATAAAGAAAGACAAAGAAAGTATTCTCCTCTCACTGCCACTAGTACTATCAAGGTTACGGGTACACCAAATGTCACGAGTATCCTCCTCTCATCACCACTAGTCACTCGTACTATTACTGTTATCAGTACAGAAAACAGCATGTGTATCCTCCTCTCACTACCACTAGTACTATTACTGTTATCAGTACAGAAAATAGCATGTGTATCCTCCTCTCACTACCACTAGTACTATTACTGTTACCGGCACATGAAACGCATCTGAACTTGTATCCTCCTCTTACTATCATTAGTTCTATTACTGTTATCAGTACAGAAAACAGCATGTGTATCCTCCTCTCATTACCACTAGTACTATTACTGTTATCAGTACAGAAAACAGCATGTGTATCCTCCTCTCATTACCACTAGTACTATTACTGTTATCAGTACAGAAAACAGCTTGTGTATCTTCCTCTCATTACCACTAGTACTATTACT